>BGPR01036423.1:0-15543 GCA_013235015.1 Araneus ventricosus
ACTGAAATTCGAACGACGATTACAACTAAGAAGGACCTTATTATTTTAGCATAAAAGAATCGAATTCCAGAAATCCCTTGGTCTGTTTTCACAAAGGATTTCACGTCCCAATGAAAATTCTCTGGCTTTGGTGATAAAAGAGTTCAAATTTTCCTTCTCGTAGAATGCCAACTCATATAATCGTAAATCCCAGCGACTTTGATTTAAGACCATTAAAAGTGATTGTAGGAGATGTTTGCTTGCAATTGTGGGAGCCTTAAGATGGCCGCTGAAAGACGTTTTAATAGAAGAGAGTGCTTCCCAGGACCTGGGATGACATGAATTCGCTTTAGGGATATTCATTTTAGGATGTGGACGACAAATTATGCTCAAGAAGAAAGAAAGTTGTTTATGAATACGGGAGAAATTTGGTTGCAGTTTTGAATAATTCTATTATGACCATTCTTATTAGTCTATTAAATGTCTTTTTCTCTTCATAGTATAATTTTACCCTTTAAAATTTTCTTATCTATCGTAATTCTTGCTGAAAAAAACGCAGTATGTATTTATGAATTTATTACATGCATAAGAAAATATCACAGTACCCTAAAAATGACAAAAATATCGAAAAAAATTTTTTTGCATTTTTCGATGGCCCATACGATTGGGAAACTTGACTCCAAATTTTGGATCTGATATCCAAATACTTTTAAAAATTTTAAAGTTTTTTCAGTGTTGACAGTCTCAAAATTTGACAGAGTGGTTAGTTTCGTTTTCATTTTGAAGCATTTTTCCATTCTTAAAATAAATTAATTAAAAATATTTTGTAAATAAATCAATTCCTTGGGTGAAATGGTTATCATAACTTCGTTGTTCACTGCCCAAATCGTTTCTGTTTGTTTATATTCTGCGTTCTTATTGAGTTCTCATTACTACCTAACTGATATTCACAAAAACGACTTTTTCAAGACCAATATTAATTTTTACACAGAGTTTATTTTATTTAGAAGCTTTGCAGTACACTATTATTGTTTTTCATTCATTTTTCTGGTGAGAAAATGCCACTATCGACCACTATAAAAGCAACCATGTTAAAAACAATTAAACAAAATAAAAAGAAATATGGTTAAGTTATTTTTTTATAAATACAAAAAACATAAAATTATCCGTAACACACATTAAATAAATTGCCTGAAAATCCTAAACCTATGTTTCTGTAAAAGCCAAAAACCACAAATGCCTTTTTTTAACTAAACATTTTTTAAATGACTCTAGTATATGGGATAAATACAAATAATTATGCATTCTCTTTATAATTACGCGAAAACGGGTGGGAAAAAACATTCCACAAAAACCAAGAACACTTAAATTATTATTCTCTTGCTTTCGATTAACATCGTTTTATGTATCTGAATTCTTTTTAGGAAAGAATAATTATTTTTCGCACCTCCATAAAGAAAACAATCAGATAAAACCTTATCTTTTTTACAGATTTTTTTCTATTACTTTACTAATATTTTCTCATTTCTAGAAAGATTCCACATTGATCGTTTATGATTTTTTCTTCAAGCGGAAAATAAAGAACAACGAATATTTAATTAAAAATCTGTCTCCTCTAGGCCGTAGTTGGTGAAATTAAAAGGTGTAAGATTCTAACTATATATTTAAGAAACCATCTTCTCTTTACTTCTTTTTGACTTATTTTGGGCTCATATGTTCAAGTGGCTCACTTTTTTTCTTGCGTATAAGGTTGCGTATCTGATCATACTTTACACTTTGCGATGCAGTCGGGTCAATACACGAATTAATGAGGAAACTTTAAAAATAAAATTGGATGTTCCTCAGTTTATGCTGAAAAGTAGGAAAATAATGCAAGAGTAACTAAAAAGATTTTCCTTAATTTTAGATTTTACTTAAGATTTTTTTATGAAATATATTTATTTTATTGTTATTTATTTTGAATAATATTTGCTTTAAGTGCATGCCAGCATGCAGTATTAAGTTGTTCTGGAAGTGCCCACCGTTTTCCAAAGGCTTGCGCCGATAGCCGTAGGAACGCTGATATGCTTTTATCAACCTTTTTAAAGGTGGTGTTTTCACCAATATTTGCATCTATCCATCATCCACGTTGGTTTTATAATATGCAATTGGTGTCAGTGTAAACATGGAGACCCAAAATACGCATTTTCTACATTCAATGCATTTTTACTATCGTAAATGCAAGAATGCTTTTGGAGCTGCGAAAAATATTTGTTTTTCTTATGGAGGCAATGATGTAAATGAACAAACAGTATATTAGTTTATATTGTGCCAATTCTTTCATATATATAATTTGTCTTTGTACACGTTCCTCTGATTCTCTCTGTACTTGGAACCTCATCTGAGCGCTCTTCCCCTACTTCTTTTCGTTTCAAGACGTGGATTCCACCAAATAGAGTCTGTTCTTGTTTTTGGACGTTTATTACTGAAATTTCTTTCACAAATCGTTCATAATTCCTCTAGTATACAATCCATGTTATTGATCCCAATCTGAATCAACTCCAAGATTTTTATGATATCTGACAAATCTTTTCTAAAGTCTAAAATTTACATATCTTCTATTTTCCAGTTTTTATTTTTTATCTTCGTTATCTTCTTCTTTACTATATTGAACGTTATCAAATTGCGGTCGCTCGTCGTAATTTCCTGTAATACCCTCCAGTCTACAATTTGCTCTCTTCTAAAATTTTTGGTGATAGTTAAATCAATCCAGCTTTTACCTTTTGTAGACTGAAATGTTGGAAGAGAGTCTATGTCATTTTCGCAAAACATTTGTTACATTTGTGAACAAACAGTTCACAAATTTGCAAAATTGCGGTTTGCGAAACTCAGATGGAACAAATTGAACGTTTAAGAACAGCAATGCTCCTGTAGATCATCTAGGGTTGGCGACGATCAAACCAGGCGCTGATGCCAAATAATCAACGCATTGCCACTCGGGAAAAAGTAGACAGAGTCAAAAGGTCGAATTTGACCATTTATTAGCATTTGATGCGAATTTATTTCGGCTGTTGCCTTGATGTTTGTGTATCTCATAAATTAAAAGAAAACTTTTAATAGACAATATTTCCACTTGCGATTTATTGCTCAAACACAATGAAGAACCTAAAACATATTTTTGAAATGGATGATAACGGGAGAGGAGAAATAGATCGTCTACAATAATATTGAGCAATAATGGTTATTGTGACATTCGAGTGAGCCATCAACCACTCCAAAGGCCAATTTCAGCTCACTGAAAGTTATGTCCTGTTCCTGGTGGGATTCAAAGTATTTTGTCTATTACGAGCTGCTTCAGCCTATTAAAGCAATTAATTCGGTTAAACATAGAAAATTTGAAACTCGCATCTGAGGAGAAACGCCTAGAATCTGCCAATCTTAAAGAGGTGGTCTTTCACCAGGATAGTGCCCGACCATATGTGTCATAGAACTCCCGGAGCTTGGCTGGGATATATCGCCCCACCTTCCATATAGTCTTGACATGACACCATTGGTTCCGCGCTTTTTAAAATTCGCTAAAGATTAAAATATTTAAATTTTCTGCAGGACAGTAAATAGCACTTTGAGCAGCTTTTTAGCGATTTTCCAGGGATGCCGTATGAGAGTGGGAGAATGATAAATAATTGGCAAATCATCAGTGAAGTAAGTGATGCATATATTATTGAATAAACTGCATTGTTAGTGCAGAAATAATAGTTTTGACTTCTCCCCCCCCAAAAAAAAACACCTGAGGAGACATTCCGAATAAACCAATAATTTCAATATAATTTACTTTTTTCTTTAGTAGTTTACTTCAACGAACTAGCACTCAATAAAGAAAATATTAACTTACAAATGTAGTGATATCTCTATGTAATGGCGAAATACTATGGTAGAACGAAGAAGAGTTTTAATGTAATATATCCTGAAGAAATGTCTTTTGTTTTAATTATTCAGTACTTAAGCGTTATTTAAATTTTTAATTTGCTTAGTTTAAATTTTCTGCTATTTACTTTCAAATGTATTGATAATACCATTTAAACTTATTACTTAATTTTTGATTCAGCAAAATATACATGCAGAACGTTTTCTTTTGGTAATGTGATAAAGCATACCAAAATATACTTTTCAATATTGATGCTGCAATAATATGAGTGAATTAAAAAACTAACAATGATCCAATTTTTTATTTCTCATTTTTTGTAGTTAAGAATATCATTTCCGTCTTTCAGAATTTGGAAAATGTAATTAACATTTAAATACTTAGAATTATAGTTTGAGACAGGTTTGTGACTACTGTTACGGATATTTCAACTTTAAAGCATAATCTACAGCTGAGATACGATATTTGAGTTACGACCATTGAAGGTATACCTTGATACGAACACATTTTTAAAAGTATATTTTACTGCACTACAAGGTATATTTTATTCAACTGCTTTTGCAATGAAATTGCGAAATCGGAAAATCTTTAACTGAGCTTCATTCAGACGAAAAGATATTTATCTTCATATGGTTTTCAATGGTAAAAACAATATTTGGCATCTCTTTCTAGTGAGGTACAGAGTTTTCTTAATCCTGCAGCAAAATGGAAGTATTCCAAACAATTCTACGATCTATATTCTACAAATTGGAGAAAAAAATTGTTCAGGAGATGTATATGAATGCTTGTACAAAATATCCATGGGCATGCGCATTTGTGGGAATTAGATTTTATAACAGATTTTATCATGGAATCCTTTATTGTTGATGGAAGCATTTTTAATAGAATACATATAGTAAGACTTAATTGCCAGTTTCAATAATTATTTGTATGTGCTCTCAGTTATGGGAACTAATATATGTAACTACATAAATAAATAATACGGCACTGGTGTTCATTATACGGCAATTCATGGAGGAAAATATTACGGAACTCTATGAAAATACTAATTTTATTTACATTTCTAAAAGAACGATCTTAAAATTAAACCCACTTTGGGCCATATCAAAGATATATTGGCCAAATTTTTGGAAACGATGTTTCAGATCCGCAGAGATTCGCAACGAAATTCTTCAGGATCTCCCTACTTATGATTCTATCGCTTCCAACTCCCGAAATAAAAGACTCGTGCCATTTTGAAACAAACTTTTGATGATTTTCCATCATTTAAGAGAAGACGCGTGGACTCTTAATTCAGTTGCAAATCTGTGCATCCTCTTCAATTCACTAAATTATATCCAAACGCAACGAAAACTCGGTAAATTGTGCGAGTTGTAATCATTTAGCGAAACTCCTAGTTTATGGTGATAATCACAAATGATAATTATTACCATTTGTCCATATACATCTACCTCGTCTATATACTCTTTCTTTATGTCATTGTGGTTCGAATCCTTTTCTTTCGCAAATTAAAAACCTTTGCTTATGTAAAGCTGGAGCAATATTTTTTTCAATCGCCAAATCTCTCTCTACTAGGAATTAACGATCATAGCAAAAATCAAATTCTTTTATTTCTCTTTCTCATGTAAACATAAAAGCTCTATTTAAATTCAATAACTCCGATTTGGTAGTGCAAGGTTCTTGGATCAGCGGAATGCCAGTTCCAAAAGCAAAAACAGCATGTTGTTATTCATTAAACAAATAAATTAATAATTATTTCCAGTTATATACAAATTGTAGACATAATGAAAACAAAAACAAATTTCAGAATTCCTATTAGTGCTCACTCGAGAAGAGCATGGTAATATTTATTAACTTAATAGCTAACTTAATTAAACAACTCACACTGGCTTCGGAATCCAGTATTGTTTAATCGATTTATCAGGCCGAAGTAGTCTCAATTCTTCAATGTTCAAAATACATTTCGTCTGTGTTGACGATGGCCGACCTGTTTGCCTAGTAGTTCATGGATTCGATGGCTATAAATATCTACTGTAGTAGAGCATGTATGCAGAGGCGTAGCGAGCGGGGCGTAAGGGGTATAGATGCCCAACATTACTGCGTTCATGACATTTTTTAAACCAAAATATTATGAGGAGGCATAAAAATACATTCTCCGGGCACAACTTACCCTTATTAAGCCATTAATGACGAGAGGGTTTAAAAAAGACATTTTTTTTTCCATCACCACTTACCTTCACCACGCTACTGGTCATAGAGACAAATTATTATGTGTTTATGTCACTTTTTAAAGGCGAATACTATCGGGGCGCGAAACAATACCATGCCCCGGGATCCTTTCACACAATCTAAAACACTAATGATGATGGAGGGGGCGTAAAAAACAAATTATTACCCGGGCGCCACTTACCCTAGTTACGCCACTGTTAGTATGCTATTCACATTGAATGAAAAGAGAATACTACGTTTCAGATATACCATTAGGAAATCTGTATGTTTGGGAACGAGAAGTATTAATAATCTTCTGTAAAATCTCTCTTGCAGATATCTCTTTTTCAGAGAGAACAGTTAATTAATTATCGAGAGAAAAGACAATAAAATTTATAGAGATTTTATTGAAAAAAGTACAAAATAACAGTAAGATATATGTAAAGAAAGCATCCACTGAATTGTTTTTTCTGAGAAAAAGTTATGGTTAAATACTGTCGTTTAAATGGAATATGATAAGGCTAATCTTTCGTGTACTTTTTAATCTTTACCTTTAGAGGCCAAAAGAAGAGTTCTAAATTTTTGAAGTATTGCTACTGAGGTTAATCACAAATTTCTTACGACAATAAAGATATTTTAGGAAACAATTCCAAACTCTTTCCTCAATGACTAAATTGCTAAAATTTATCATTATAAATTTTTGTCTAAGAGTGTGATACATAATTCAAGAGTAATTTATTATTATGATAAATAATTCAGGAGTAAGTTCTCAAAACAAGTCATTGTGCTTCTAATTCTTCACAAATATCACTGTTTTGAACCTCTTGTTTATCTTCAGCAAATTGTCTAATTTTCTCCAAAATTCATTTCATTAACCGTTTTCATTGATATTTTATTCACTGCATTAATTTCAAATATTGTCTAATATTCTCGGATGTCGTCTTTGAAAGGCTATACTGTGTATCAAGAAAATAAATACGTGATGCTAGTTCTTTCGTTATTTTCTGACGTATCAATATTTATTGCAGTGGTACTTTACTTTGAGGACAAATTTACTTGATAGGAATAACAAAATAAAACAGAATAAATAAACGCCAGGGTGGACGCATAGTGTAAGGTCTCCACATGATTTATTTGTCCTCTGTTGAAATATTTTTTAGCAATTTATATTTAACTCACGTTTCTAGGAAACTAAAAAATGTTTAAAAATATAATATTGCACTGAAAAGTTTTTTCTTCAATTTCAAGTATATCTATGAAAATAAAACATAATAGAAATGTAGATATGGAAATAAAATGTTTATTTTTGTACCGTTTGATAATAATGTAACTTAACCTTACAGAATGTAATAAAATAACAAAAGTAATGTTTCTCTGTAAATAATACAACAAATAGGGGAATGCTTATAAGAGCGATGTAGGCGTAGTATTTTACTAAAGTATCACCCCCTTTCTATCCCTGGTTTTTGGCGCTTTAGTAACATTATATTTTTGGTATTTCTCTTTCAATGTCTAACATTTTTTTCAATTAATAAATTTATTGTTTTTTTCTAGTTATTTTGGGTTTTGTTATATTTTTTATTCGTAAATTATTTTAAAAAGTGCACTTTGCATTAGATAAGTAAAACTAACTGTTAACCGCTGTTATTTAAAAAAATAATCAAAAAATAAATTTATTTTTTCTAGTTATTATTGGTTCTGTATTAATCATTATTCTTAAATTAATTTAATTTGGGCACTTTGCACTAGATAAATGAAACTAACTATTAACCGCCACTAATAATTGACTGTGTCTACGACTTTACTGTTGAACTTCAAAGTATTGCGTCAGAACTTCTGAATGTTTGTATCAACGATACCACCTGTTTGTTTGGATGAATTTTGAGAATTTTCTCTTTTATATTTTGAGTATGATTTCCTTTTAATATTTGGTTTTCAGACACTGTTCATGTTGTTTTCCTATACTTCCTCGTAAATGTTTTCTTTGGATTTTCGTTGTTCCAGAGAAGCAAACTTTTTTCAGCATTTGGATAAGCTTGAGTAGAAAACACCGATAAATAATTATATATGCTCGTAAGGAATTTCCCTGCTGAAGGCGCATTCTTTACGCTAGCGTTCTATCTATTTTTTTTATTTTTCTTCCTTTTCTCTATAATTGTGTTGTTTATTTTTTCTTTTGTTAATAATACAAAATATATTTTACAGACCTTCTAAACATTAGGCACATCTTGAAGACCAAGCTTTTAGAATAAATTTAAAATTGAAATTCTCTGTCTTAATGAGTTCTTTAATTTTTATTTATTTTTTTAATACATAGTTTATATTATTTTTAGTAGTTTATATTATTATTATTTTATTTTAATATATAGTTTATTCTTTTATATTAATATATGCTACTTTAGAGAGTTTTATTCATCTATCCTATTAAAATTCGAAGGTAAACAAACGTATGTATGTATGTCCGTACGTAAACGTAACGTTTACGTTAGCGACAATATGTGTAAAAAAATAAACCGGAGACGGGCATATGAAAATTAGTAATTAAAAGACTAGATTTGAAAGAATATTTACATTTGTTGGGGAAAGTAAGTGACAATATTTGTTGAAAAAAAAAACGGAGCCGGGCATATGAAAAAATATGAACCCCAAGGCCTCATGTGATCTCACTTCTCTCCGCCCTGGAATATCCCATTATTCAAGATTGCCCGTGCAACGCCTGGCCATGCAGATAGTTTTTCTTTTAAGAAACAGTACATGTTTCAAAAGTCGTTTATATCTGCAGAAAATCATTTAAATTTTATCGTATATGCTCACAAATTAAAGTATTTCAATTTTACTAATGTAGAAACTTTACTTATTTGCTGTCGTAGAAAAGATATAGTTTTATACTTTATATTTTATTCGTACAATTTAAGATTTAATCAAAATCCGAGCAACAGATATCTATCTTTGTAAAGCGAGAATTGTAAGATAAAGTGCATAATCTGAAGGCAGGAGCATCAAAAAATGGAAACTATTTGGCATTATAGACCGCGCTCCTGCTGTAGATGATGACCTCAGTCTTTTGTATATAATTGGTTGTTCCACAGCACTCGAAAGTTTCAGTCTCGGTTTTGGATTGAGTTTTGAGGTTGGTGAAATGTGTACTTAACTCGGCACCAGGGCCGAATGAATACGTGTGGATGCTATGTTTAATGTGTGAATAAAGCCACGTTTGTTTTTTTTTATCAAAGTCTCCAGTGTCTCCTTTGAAATAGTATCTATCGCCACCATCCGCGACATAAGGTAAAGCAAAAAATCCATTTTTTTTTAATTAAGTGAGCTTTTACTACAGAATTGAAACTTTCCATTTATGTATGATTCAAACTCCCTTATGGATTGAAGCTCATCTTCAAAACTTAGACGGATTTACGTCGAGTATTTCCAGCTAGATAAATTCTGGCCCGCGGTGGATTGGTGGTAAAGTCTCGGATTCCAGACAGGATTGCCCCAGGTCCGAAATCGGATTCCACTAAAGATCTGACGACTACGAACGCCTGATTCATATTAAATCAGATGTCGTGGGATAAACGGCCTCCAACTGGTGTAGTACGGAAGTTTGGAGAGAGTGCCGTCAACTAAGGGACTGTCCTCGTCATCTGACAGCGGTTAAAAATTACGACAAAGTCCCAAAATAGATCTCGTGTGGCTTAACTAAACTAAAAGATAAATATATATAGTATTAATTAAAGTACCTAAGTATAGATAGCACAATAACGGTTATAAAATATAATCAACAGCTAAAAGACATATACTATAGGAATAGTGTTATTATACTTAAAAATATTTTCCTTGAATTTAAAATATTATTTTTATTCAAAAGTAATATCTTAAATACAAGTATTTTCATAATGCAAATGTATTAATGATTTTTCAAACCTGCAAATAGATGTTTGAACGAAAGATGATTTTTAAATAATTCAAATCTTTGTCCAATGAAAGTCTTTATTTTTATATTTAAGACAAATTTCTTTTAAATGGATTCAAGACGAGAAAATTTTTAATTCTGCATTTAACATATATTTTATGATGCTGCAACATTTCACCTTGTAATTGTGTATACTCAAGTAAACCATTATTGTTTTAATAATATAATAATTTTGATGATGTGGTGGGAAAGACTGAGGTAACAGCGACCGAATCTGTTTTTATCCTCCATATTTATTCCATTTCAAAATTAAGACATTTTGTTTCAAAAGTCATTTCATAGCTTCAAATCCGAAAATAAATTTCTCGTTATTTAGATGCGTTCAACTACAATACAATTGTATGGTTAATCAAGATTTAAACCTCTGTACTTTTTAAGTTTAGTATATTTTAGAAATATATGCGAATGATTGTGTCACAAATGCACCATAAAAGCAAATAAATAAACACAGGAAGTAAACTCAAGAAATATGATTGTTAAATATCAACTAATATTTTCCTTCTCGATGCAATATTTTAAGTATAATTAATGCCGCTTCTTATTTGTTTCACTATTTAATATGAAAATTTCATCTAGTCGTATGAATAACTATGAAAAATAAGAATTTTTTCATAATTCAATAAATAGCAAAATCCACACTCTTTGAAAACGCAAATCAAACAAATGAACTTAAACCTTCCACTGTACAGAGCCTTCGATTCTTTCAACACATTGAGATAGCAACGTCGGAAGAAATTCTTCTAAACAGGCTTTCGATCTCTTTATGTGCATCGACTCGAATAAACATGATAGCATTTCCGGGTGAATTTATGTAGTAGCATTTCGTGAGCACTTTCCGTGAGTGTGTCATGCAAGCAGAGGATCAATTTCAATTCAGGAAAGAGAAGCCGGAGATCTACAAACAAACGGGGAGTGCGTGACTAGGAAATAGAAAATACAGATTCAATGTAAACATACCATTGATCAACTTCTGATTAAAGAAAAGGTCCGAACATTTACAATAGATGCAACATAGTTTGTCATAAACATTACAAGAATAACGAAAATGCAGATTTTTTTTATATTTAAATGTTGCATTCATACTCCAGTTATGTACTTGTTGAAGCAGACCACATGGTTTGAAATGCTAGGCTATGTGAATTGATTTACTGGAAATCGTTAGAAAAAAGGTTTTTGTAGTAGAAAATTTGTTTATTTTTCATGAAGTTTGGTTTTTGATGTTATCTCCTAGATCAATGCTACATTTTGAAGCTATTCGAGGTTTGTTTTCGGACCGGACGTCAAAGAACTTTCAAGACACCTGAGCTAATAAATATCTCATCAAATTTCTACCATATACCAATATGAGTACGTTTGAACCACGACGGCCAACAGACGTATGGCAGACAGGTATTACTAGAATCTTTCTTATTTCTTTCGTCGTTTTAACATAATTTCATCATGCCAAAACGATAATGAGGATATTTTTCTTTCTTTTCAATTTCTGAATTATGAAGTATAAGTAACTCTAACTAATGTCCTAAATCATTCATTCATTTAAATCCAAAAGAATATTTTATTTTCTGTATGAAAAGAATCATCAATAAACGCCTTAACAAATTATATTTTTTTTAAAGTTCCCTTCAGCACCAATTGTTTCATAAAATATCATTAGATATATAATTAGTTTCATGATAACATATTTGTTTACAACAATAATTTGATTTATATAATTAATTAACCAATTAATTCTATCTGTTAGTATCATAAACCAACTTAAAAATTTACCTCAAAAGAATATGAGACTTATATATATAAATGAGGTTATGTATGAATTTTATATGAAAAATATGAGACAAATGTGTTTTTCTAAAATTTTATTATTATAAAAAAAACATGAAGCTCCAGTAAAAAAAATTCTTTACATATTAAAATTATGATCTTCTTTGAAAGGAAAAAATATTTGAAAATTTATCTAGAAATTAAACAAGCATCTAAACAGTAATCAATGATAACGAATCATCTTTTTATACATTGAAATAAATTTTTAGCAAAATATTTAGCATCATAAAAAATTAAAATTAAAGTCATATTGAACAAATTCTTTAGGAAAGTACACATATATGTTAATTCAAAATTTTAAGGGATATTTCTTTTACAAAAACTAAAAAAAAAAATCTGTTTATCTAAGAGAGCCTCTAAGAAAATAACTGGCATTTTACGTACAAAAGGAAAAATTTTAATTACAGATAAATAAGAAATTTAAAACAAATATCTCTATAGATAATATTAACTTAATTTATTAATTATCTGCTTTAATTTAATTAAGTTTATATTCTTAAAAACCTATATTTCCATCCACTCAAAAAGTTTTTATCTTAAGGATAGTACACGTGTATATTAAATAATAAATTTAAGTAATATAAACTTAAGGAGAATATTTAGACTGCAGAAAATAAAACATAGTTTAAACGTGAATTTTGTTTCATGGCTACATCCATTAAGGTTCACCAGACCAAATTTGATTTCACAGCTGTTCATTTCTTCTTTTAAAAATATTCGGTTAATGCAATCATGCCCAAAGATTTTAATTGATCTGCCCATTGATTGAATAAAGAAAGTTAAAATAAGCAAATTAAAACATTCCTCATTCTTTGAAATAGACAGACTTTTGAGACAGAAAATCTTACTTTCGTCACTATATTCTGTGAAGAACCCGATGAAAATGCAAAAAAGAGTCGATTTGAATTCATTTCATGTACCTTTAAAATTCTGTGTTCTGTACTTTTTTCTTTTATTCTGTACAATATTGTAACAATATTCACGATATAGTGTGGTATTCAGAATATCGCTCAACACCTTGGAAAGATTGTATAATATCCTGAACTAAATTAGAACGTTTATTAACTAAAGAAGTTGAAAGAATTATTTGCCTTAAACTGTAAACGTGGTTTTTCGGAATGGTTCTAATTAAAAAACTTTTTATCAAAACATTTTATGTAGGGCAATATTTCTCCCTGGATTCAGAATTAAAGATTAAAAAACAACAAATAAAAAAGAAACATCAAATATCGTGTTTATTATTGTTTTTGGGTAAAGTCATTTGAACTTGTGAAGAAAATTCTTTCGTTTGAAAAACTGCTGCTTCAGAATACACCTCAATGGAAAGAAATTTTTGGAATATAGGAATATTAAACTTATCGCAATTCATCAATGAAAAATTGATAGAGTTTTAAGTTTTGATAGAATGGTTCATTGGAAATTCGGAGAAGTATTGGGAATACAGCGTAGACAGCTGATATTTTTCCATTTTAAGTGGATTAAAAAAAAATTAAATATATATCACTGTCGAAACTTTCATTTTTTTCCTTCTGGCTTATTGCCATTATGATTCCATTATTTTTATTTGCTTCACGAGATAGTATGTCCATTGCCTTGTTTACTCATAACTACACAAGTAGATATGTCGAAGAGTTATTTATAAACTTTTGCAGCATATTTTTATAAATTCTGTTTTTTTCTAACTCCATTCAGGGAATCTTTAAATCGAAGGATTGACAAGAAATAGAATACGCCTTTCGCAATTGGTTAATAATTCCTTATTATTTGGATGGAATTCGATGGCAATATAGAGAATTGTCGTATACACTGGAAAGTTATTTTAATGCATGTAATTTAGTAACTGTCCTTCAATAAACACAGTTTTAAATTCATCTACAACATTTTATTTTTCCTTTCTTTTTTCATGCCTGGGAAAATAATTTCTATTAAAAGATTTTCTATGGGAGTTTAATTTAGATATAATAACGTCCTATTTGAAGCAACACGAGGGCTATTTTGGGACTGACCTCGCAATTCTGAACCTCTGCCAGGTAACGAGGGCGACGCCTGGGCTGGCATTCTCTCCAAGCTTCCGCACCACATCCAGGGGAGGACGTTTGGTCTCATGAGTATGATTTGGAGTGCACCAGGCTTAATACACGACTTATCTTCAGTGGAATTGGGTTCCGAATCTGGAACCCTCTGGCCCCAAAGTCGAGACCTTATCACTAGGCCTCCACGGTCTCTATCCTATGGGGGAGAATTCATCATAGAAGAAGAATATTTGTTTAAAAATAATTGAAAAATTTTTCATATAGCATAAACTATCAACAACACCCATCAATCCCCTCAACAAAATCTAACAATATTTTAAAATGATTTGGCAAGACTAATTCTTAGATTAATTCTCGAAAATCCTCCTTGAAAATGGGTCTTGTATGTCATTGCCATTAGAACAATAAAGCGTGATTATGGAAAAGTCCGAATTTAATGGATTCAGAGGCAGCAGGCAATACAGCCAAAGCCCTCAGAAAGACAAAATGCGCAATGCTTTTACTGAAACTTAAATGGAGCTTATTATTTCGAGCTTTCTTACAAAAGGACCTTCTACTACAAAAGATTGCCAGCTAGAACACTGCTGCAGCGCAATCAATACAAATGCAGGACAATGCGACTGAAATTCGAACGACGATTACAACTAAGAAGGACCTTATTATTTTAGCATAAAAGAATCGAATTCCAGAAATCCCTTGGTCTGTTTTCACAAAGGATTTCACGTCCCAATGAAAATTCTCTGGCTTTGGTGATAAAAGAGTTCAAATTTTCCTTCTCGTAGAATGCCAACTCATATAATCGTAAATCCCAGCGACTTTGATTTAAGACCATTAAAAGTGATTGTAGGAGATGTTTGCTTGCAATTGTGGGAGCCTTAAGATGGCCGCTGAAAGACGTTTTAATAGAAGAGAGTGCTTCCCAGGACCTGGGATGACATGAATTCGCTTTAGGGATATTCATTTTAGGATGTGGACGACAAATTATGCTCAAGAAGAAAGAAAGTTGTTTATGAATACGGGAGAAATTTGGTTGCAGTTTTGAATAATTCTATTATGACCATTCTTATTAGTCTATTAAATGTCTTTTTCTCTTCATAGTATAATTTTACCCTTTAAAATTTTCTTATCTATCGTAATTCTTGCTGAAAAAAACGCAGTATGTATTTATGAATTTATTACATGCATAAGAAAATATCACAGTACCCTAAAAATGACAAAAATATCGAAAAAAATTTTTTTGCATTTTTCGATGGCCCATACGATTGGGAAACTTGACTCCAAATTTTGGATCTGATATCCAAATACTTTTAAAAATTTTAAAGTTTTTTCAGTGTTGACAGTCTCAAAATTTGACAGAGTGGTTAGTTTCGTTTTCATTTTGAAGCATTTTTCCATTCTTAAAATAAATTAATTAAAAATATTTTGTAAATAAATCAATTCCTTGGGTGAAATGGTTATCATAACTTCGTTGTTCACTGCCCAAATCGTTTCTGTTTGTTTATATTCTGCGTTCTTATTGAGTTCTCATTACTACCTAACTGATATTCACAAAAACGACTTTTTCAAGACCAATATTAATTTTTACACAGAGTTTATTTTATTTAGAAGCTTTGCAGTACACTATTATTGTTTTT
>BGPR01036424.1:0-15106 GCA_013235015.1 Araneus ventricosus
TAAAAGCTGAATAGAGCGGATTCTTGCGGTTAGTGCGCCCCTCCAAGGGGGTTGCTGACTGTCCACAGCTCAGAGGGGGGAAGAGACTTGATCTGCTGCGCTTTTGGGAAAATCTTCTGTTGGGAGGAAGACACTTTCAAAATAGGTAAAGGTTCTACAGCCGCTCGCTTTTCGAATCGCTTTAGAAAGAAGACAGAACCACTCAGAGGGTTAAAAAGTTAAAATGTCTCATTATTTCTATTTTTCGCTTAATATTCATTAATATCACTCAAAAATACATTTTAATATACATTTTAATCAAAAATGGGTACTATTTTGCAATTTCATTTAAAAAATTATTTTCATGATAAATATTTATGCATGCGTAGTAAATTTTTATGAAAGTTTTATCTTTTGCTAAACTAAAATTGACTTTTATCGGCCCAAATGAAGTCGAAATCTAAAATGGATATTCATATTTATTTTAATGGATAAATGAAAACTCCTCAGAAATCAAGACGCTTGAGCATCTGAAACACATGTAAATATGAAAGAAAATTTAAACATATTTATTAGTCTGATCCCATCAACTATTCATTTTATTAACTTATTTCAGTGCTATTTTATACACGCATGAGCATATAAAGTAATAAAATGTAATTTACCACATTTGGCCATTTTTGCTGAATTCAAAATCGACCATCCCTATAACCCTTAAATGCCCTGCGTTGTCTTTAAGTAACGTACCCAATTTCGTGTTCTAAAATATTTAGAATAAGGCTGAAGTTGCCTGTTGTTGTCAATAGGATACATACTGAATATGTTACTGAAAATCAATTGACCACATATACAGGGTGTCCCAAAAAAGTGGAACAAGCATTTATTTCCTTAAATATTGCACTTAGACATGTACTTCCAATTACAAAGTTTCATCAAAAATAAGGTAGGAATTTGTGTGAAAACACTCTGACTTCTGTGGAAGTTCAAAATAAAAAGTTAAGAAAATTAAATTTTTATACGTTCCCCTTGGAGTGAGAGTGTCAATGAGTGAAATGTTCCTCTTACACTCATTTATGTGTAAACTAAGTTTCACTATTATATCTGCAAAACTTGCAGAGATATATTCATTTTTAAATTTAAAAGGGCTTCTCACAAATTTATATGGAGATGTTTATTGCAGAAATGCAAATTTATTCAACATAGAAAAACTACGAAATGCAAATATTTATCTAATATACATCATCCAAGCATCATGCATTGAAAAAAAGTGCCAACGACACATACTGTTACAGATAGTTGTAACTATCGACTTGATAAAGAATGGAAAGACAGCTTGAGAAAAATGGAAATCTAAGGCATAATAGGAAAATAGCCTAATATCGAACAAGAATACTAAATTATTTGCTCTCAGTTTTATGCATATTATTAAGCTTTACCTAAAAGCAGTGGCTGCTCGTCCTTTATGGCTGCAGAGTTGCAGAACTCACTAAAATTATTTTAAATATTCGTATTTTCGTTTTTATTCTTACTTGCTTACTCCTCAGCTCTGAGAGTTCGATTATGAACGAAAAAAGATAAAAACGAGAAAAGAAAGAAAATGAATGAAAAAGGAAGACAGACATAAGATGGGGCTGCACACCAAACAGTTTTGTAATGCACCAAAATTCGCTCATCGCACAGAACTGAGTGATATAATGGGCGACGGCGAATAGCTTTCCTTTCTGTGTTTGAACTTACCCAGAACAGGATTTTCGGAACGACCCTTCTGTTTGGCGCTAGCCCAACTAATGCTCTTTTTTTCAATTTCACCCAAGGTTCGCCCCTTCGAGGTCTTTGTTTGTTTATATCCCATTTCTCTTTCATTGGCTTTTTTTTAGATTTCGGACTCACTTTGATGTTGACTCAACGGGAACTTGGCTGCTTACTACGTAGTCGTTTTCAGTTATTCGAAGTCTTTCACCGAGAAAAGATATGACGATAATTTTTTAAAATACAATTAAGATAATAACAACTATAAGTTTGGGGCTATTTAAGATAAAGCTCTTTTTTGAAAAATTTTATTTCAGTTGTATTCTAGTTATATATTTATAGCAATGCTTGTTTCTGAGCAGATGAGCGGTCACTGCTTTGGATATTTTTTCGAAAGTAAAAAACATGAACTATTTTTGTAAATACTTCAATTAATGTATTATTTGAATATTTTTTACATTTAGCAGGAGTTAAGAAATACATTGTTTATCCTCGATTCCGTCCTTTTAATAACTTATTGAAATATGTATATTATCCCTGAAATGTGCATCGAAAGACTGGATCAAATAGCAGTCGAAAGTGTGGAAGAGTGGACTAAGTCAATAAATTTGGCTTCTTATAGCTTTGTAAGTTTTGTAGATAGAAGCGTGCAACTTTGTAAGTGAATAGATGAATGTAAGAGAAACGTTTTAATAATTGATATATTTACAATACAAGGGCTATCTAAAAATTAATTTTTTTTAAACTTTTTATTATCAATCCCTATGAAAGCCAAAGTATTTTCATACAAATTCTTGCCTTATTTGATGAAACTTTGTGATTGGAAGTATATATCTAGAATCAATATTTAAGAAAATAAACGCTTGTTCCACTTTTTTGGGGCACTCTGTATATGGCAGCCTGAGTGCTGATGAAAAAATAAAAATAAATTGATATTTTTCACTTGAGATTGCATCTTTTTTTGCTTCATTTGCACGCTTGAGAATACCATATTTTATTCTATAATTTTGAAGGAATTTTCTTATCCGTATTATTAGTTCTTAAAAGTCATCTGTGCTTAATATTACAGAATTTTATCAGAGAAATTATTTTCTGAACTAAAGCCCAGTTTTGTCTATGGGTAACAAAATGCTTTTTAGCCGCAAACAATACTTGAAACAAAACAGGTATTTTTCCCATGTTTTATTCAAGAAATTAAACTAAAAAAATTGAAATCAATTTTTAAAAAATCGGGCATTTAAGAGTTAAAATAACATCAAAATTACATTAATATAATGCAGACACATTAATATGATGCAGAATTCTGTCTAAAGAAACTACGAACTCGAACTGACTAGTAAACTGTCTGATCTGATCAGTCCTTAGTCTCGTGATATCAACACATAGTTACTGAGTATATGTAAATATTATGAATGCGAACGGAAACTCTTTAATAGATAATGCAACTCGCTGTAACAGTTACGCTATAAATTATCTGTTATAAAAGACGTCGGCGTATGGGTAGGATTGTTTCGCTGAAGCTTCAGACGTTATTTAAAACGTCACAGTAACCCTTTAGGGTTAAGAAATAAGAATGGAAAGATTTGATATAAAAATGAAACAATGTCGAATATGTAATCAGAATGATAAACTTGCTTTCGCCACCATATTTTGTAACAATACTGACGTATTATCGTATCATTTCATCGAAATAGAGTTATTTTAAATTTCTGAGGTCGCAATTCACAGTGCATTGCTGATTGCAACTATTGCCAAGTGTGTCGGAGTGTGGAATTTTTCGTTCTAAAAATGTTTACTTTATCGCTTAACGAACCATTTTCACTTTATTTGTTCTATAAAAAGGATTTTCTTGTCTTATTTTAATGTAAAACAAATTGTCTAGTCATTGTGTAACGTTTTGCATAACTCCAGAAAAAAAATTAATTCACCTCTTCCTGAGACATACCGATTATCATCTTCGATAAGCAGCATTTTACAATTCTTAAAGATTATTTAAAATAAGATTAAATGCGTTTTATTTCAGGAAACTCTCAGATAAGTAAGGTAATTTTGACTCAATATTTTTTTTAAATGTTCTTTGGAGTATAGTACTTCCATTTTTAGTTTGAATTAAAAAGTTGTCGCTATTAGTTAAATCATTTTGATTTTTAATTTTTCAAATTATTTTAACTTTATAACAAATTATCACAGGCAGGAAAAACATCTTTATTAAAATTATGGCTTGTGATTAAAGAGTGCTGATCTTATAGTTAAAATGAATAGTTTTGTTTCCGATTTATAATATTAGTTAAAATAAGCATTTTACATTGCAACAAGGAATAACCCTTTCATAGGGTTTATAATATTCAGTTAATTACAACATACTAGTTACAATATAGGAAAAAATGTTACGTTTCCCTTTATTTAAGTAAAACTTAAAAGGCAGATTTCTGTCGAATTTCCGCTTATATCAAAACTTGGAAAATAAGTGAGGAGTCATTTAACGAAAAATTTCGAATCAACCTATGGGAATTAGTTCGGCTGCTCTGAATGTAGAGAAAGCAACTGAAAAAGAAGAAAAAAAAAAGGGTTTATAATTACTCAGATATTTCACATATACTTCATTTTTTAAAATTTGATTTAAATGCTCCCCATATTCCACTTCCTTCTTCAGTAGTGTTCATAGCAGATGGATTGTCTCACAAAGCGTGCATTTTCGTTTTATGCAACGTTGTGCTTAGTGGCATTGAGTGTTTTTGTGTAGTAAGCAAGATATTTCAAATAACTTTGCGACATTGTATGTTACTATTTCATCTTGTTGCGTGCCGTCATCCAATTCGAACAATTTCTCGAAATAAAAAAGAAATAATCTCGAAAAAAAGGAAACTAGTAAGCAATATCGATTGACTAGAAAATACGACATAATGAAGATAGGTGAAAAAGAGTTTTAATTAAAAAATGAGAAATAATGAGGATCATGTTGTAGTAACAACTCCTGTTGAAGAATACTTTGACACGCTTCTTCAGTATCACCGCTCCACTGGACATGGAGGAAGAGATAAAATGTTATTTGCTTTGAAAACTAAACGTTATGTTCCTAGACCAGTAGTTGAAATTTTTTTATCGCTTTGTAGAATGTGTAATACAAAAAAATCTCAACAATACCGTAACATTGTTGTGCGACCAATCAGTACAAAAGATTTTAATCTTCGAAGTTAAGTTGATTTGATTGACTTTCAATCAACTCCCTGTGGAGGGTTAATGAACTACCAAATCACGCAACGAAATTTTGTCTTCTTCGTCCTTTGAAAATGAAGCGTGCTGCTGAAGTTGCGTTGGAATTTCTGAAGGTATTTTTGGACTTTGGTACCCCTTACATCACGCAGAGAGACAACGGTCGTGAATTCGCCGCTAACGTGATCAATGAATTTTCAACTATGTGGCCTGATTGTAAAATAGTACATGGAGGATCACGGCATCCACAGACAGTAACAGGGGAACGTGGAGCGCTGCAATCGGGGCATTTAAAATATATTACGTGATTGGATGGGCAACAATGGAAATATAGATTGGGTAACAGGCAGCCGTTTTGTTCAGTGGCAAAAAAGTCATCAAAACACAGAGTTATAGGAAGTCCGTACACCACACTTTTTGGAACAGAACCAAAAATAGGATTAAACTCAACGAATATTCCGCCCACAATATTAGGAAATATTGACAGTGAAGAATATTTGGAACGTTTTAAATAGAGCAACAAAGGAAGGAGGTGAAAATCAAGTCGCTAGACAACAAGATATGTGTTCTATTTGCTCACGCAATTTGAATGAAACATCTTTTGTATCGTGCTCTTCTATGAAGATTCACATAACTTGTTGCCAAAACGTTGCCTCAATCTCTGAGGATAATAATTTTGTTTATCACTGTGACATTTGTGAGAGAAAAAAAAAGTAATGGAGCGTCAAATAGCACACGAAGGCCAGAAAGGAGCAGCGGAAAAAATGATCGAAACTTGTGGAAAGAAACTGAAACCGGTTGCAGTTTGAGACTTTATTCTGTTAAATGTCCCGAAAGTAAACCGTGGCCCTTTAGACTGTCCAATTTGATTGGGAAAATTCTTAAGGTGGAAAATAATGCTTATCAGATAAGAACAAAAAGTGGCATTATTAAATCTTGGTTTGTTAAATGTGACTTCCAAATTTCTGGCGCACAAATCCTTGAAGACGTCCCAGAAAACTATATATCTGTTCGTGAAGCAGTAGCAAATGAATCGAAATTCGGAGGCCAGAAGTATAGCATCTTTAAATGCTCAGTGTCAAACAAAAAGCGCGTGTGTAAGAAGGCAAATCAACCGTGTTCATCGAAATGCCATGAAAGTTCATCGTGTGGAAATAAATGAAGTTAAAATGTATGATGTTGGAGAAATTCCTATTCGAAGTTTAAAAGTTTGTCATTTTAATAATTTGTTCATTACGATTATTACGTAATTGTTTAATAATAATAATTAACATTTTTAAAGCGGTGATTATTGTGCAGTTTTTAAGTTACCTCTTTTTAACCTAAGTAATTCTTATCTAATTCATATGTTCACTAAAGGTAGTACTGAAGTAACAAATTCTTTATCCATCATTTTTAATAAGCCTTTTCTATTATGGGCTTATTGCAATAAGCCTGGAGGAAACCAAGCTATTTGAGCAAATTATTGCGAATTTTCTAACTAGCCTAAAGGTGTGTGGGCTCATTACAATAAGCCTAAAAACCATCGGGCTAATTAAAAAGTTGTCAATTTTCCAATTTGCCAGGCGGATTGCAAAACGATCAGCCTCTTTACAGTAAGCCGAATTATTTCAATTCGCCTTCGACATGTATAAAAAGAAAGAGAGAGTGGATTTTTTAGAAGAACCGAAGAGAACTAAAGTTTTATTTGAATAAAAATCGAATTTAAGCATATTTTGTTTCTCAGATTACCTTAATTTATTATGTTATAAACTCTATAAGGTGATATACATTATTTACGAACCTTATGTTTTTGAAATCCTTCCGGAAAAAGAATCATTGAACTGTCTAATATGACAGGACTTTAAAGAATTCATTTGCAATCACGTTTGCACGATAATAATTTTTGGCATCCACACAATTTTAAAATGTAATTTAATATCTCATACTCAATTGTTCTCGTTACACTTTGCTTGAAAAATCATTAGAAATCCGGCTTCTTTACGTTCTACTTTCAACCAATAAGAAAGCAATGCCGTCTACTGACACATCAAAGAAACAGAGAGTGGCTATTAGTTCAGCAATGAAAAGATATAAGACCATATTCCATTAAAAATGATAAAAGTTTGCAAAGATATCATATTAGTACTTTTTCTAATTATTATTTTGAAATGTTTTATACAGTTTCAAAAATATGACCGTTTGAAATTAATGCACTTAGTATCGAAGTTTTGGCTTGAGTACTCTTTTTTATTTTCTCTTATTCGAAGTTTACAAAGAGAAAGTATTGTAATCGTCAAAAATTCTACTTTAAGATTTTGATGAATCTCTATATTTTAGATCTCCTTGAGTCCAGAACATCACCCTTCCATTCATTAGAATTTCGTCTATCTATCTGCCAATGAACATTATAACTGAAAAGCGTGACAAGCTAGACGGATTAAATTTGGTATGAAATCTTTACACAAAAATTGTAGATATCTATCAAATTTTTGACGAAACCGTCATCGGGAAATTTATCTGCCCTTCCGTGTGCAGGTGTGTACGATAATTCAAAAACGCAAAGAGGTAGAAAGATGAAATTTGGCGTATGATTTTGTCGACAGAACTGTTTATCTGCATCGATTTCTAAACTAAATTCATATTGACCGTCTGTCAGTCAATATGTTCGCGTGTACTGTTCAGCAACGGATTCCGAGACTTTTGGACGATTTTACACCGGAAAAGAGTGTCAGGCAATTAATTAGTCATATGAGTGCAATTCCGGAGTTCTGTGTTAGATCACTCTAAGTAAAATGTAAACATCACCCTTCCATTCTTCACTCCCCACCCCTATTTTGATGAAAATAACTCCGTCCGACGCATTCGAAAAAGCGCGGAGGGTTTCCGAATCCGTTGCTATAAAATAAGTGAATTTGATAACTTGAAAACGCAACAAAGTAAATAAATAAATTTTTTTACGATATAATATCACTGAAATTATAGATCAGTATCAATTTTGATTTCAATTCAAAGGAAGGAGGACGTTCGAAATGCATGCTTGGTTTTCTTCACTATACTACGAAGCATGAAACGCGCTATATCTTGCAATTATTATATAAGAAATGTACACGATAGTAGAAGTCGAGGTAAGAACATTTCCTCTACTATAATATGCTCAGAAATGTACACCAACAGCGCAAGCCAAGAAAGATTAAATCCTCGTTCCTTTTGGAGAGAAAACACATTAATATGATTCAAATAATGTATTGGTATTTATGTGTATGCTGTTAGTTTAAAAGAACCTTTATAATCTCTAATGCCCATGCTCCTACATTTAAATACAGATTCGAAGAAATTACCGAAAATTGCAATTTCCTACAAAATTTTCGCATCAAAATTATTGCCTTGAGAATGGAAAGTAAATCGTATATAAAATTAAAAATTGAAATTTATGGGGCTACAAAAATTTGACCATAGCTTTTTTTCTTTATTAATATCTATTCTAAATACATACAGAATCCTCAGAGTATCTCAGTATTCACTGTTTCCTTTTCTCTTAACTCTGTTTAAAACATTAAAAAGAACTTTCAGTTTTAGATATTACAGTTGGAAACGTTAGTTACATTTAGGATCCTTTACAAATCGTAGAGTAAGGAAACAATGTACCATAATTCTCAGAAATGGTGTTGTCAATCTTCAAACTTAAAAAAACTTTTTGATAGAGCTCATGAGAGTTCCATCAATCTAAAATATAATAATTTAAATTATGCACTATATGATCAAAAGTATCCGGATGGTTTTACACATGTTCTTTCGAACTTCTCCTGAAAGGCTGGAAGAACTGCCCTTAAACTTCGACCACGTAAACAACAGGCTTGAACTCACATATTACAGTTAAGATTTGGTCATGAGGACAATTTGGAAACCGACCAGAAATTGATGAAGAGGAAACTGATTTGGGCTCATTCCTTTAAAAAAAGCTGATAATGATTTGCATCTTTCTTTAATGGTCTTGTTTGCTGGGAGCAATTCTTTAACAATTCCCATTCCAGATAATAAAGATATAATATTTACAAGTTTGATTTCACACTTCCTAATACTGACTAAAACAATGCTGAAATAACCGGCCATATAAAATAAACCGGTCTTTCTCCTATCTGCAAATCACACCGGATTATGAGTGAATTTGAGAAATCTAAGACACTTAACTTTTGTAATTAAATATCTCAACACATTAACTCTCCTTGAGTCTTCCTGAATCGTTTCCAGCTCTACCAAAGGGTGCGCGAGCCAAGTGTTACGCACAATTATAGTCGAGCATCGAAAACAAAGAAGCAATGTTATTAAGGGCAATTAGAAATAAGGGCACCGAACTCATTTGATACCATACTACTGTGGCGTCTTCAAGAAGACGACCATTTTTAACACTTTCACGCTGGCGCTGATATTTGCGCTTCTTTCCACCGGGCGGCAATCCTGAGAGCGCTTTGCTTTATCGGGCGGCACTGAAGAACTAATGCGCAATATGTAAATTTATGTGGTACCGTCCAATGCGATATCCAAGTGTGAGCCCCGGTGGTACATTCAAGTGGAAGCCAGCGATGGAACACACCACCCGATGGGACATCCAAGTGTGAGCCACCGGTGGCACACGCCGCCCGATGTAATATCCAAGTGTCAGCAATCGGTGGCACACGCCGCATGATGGGACATCCAAGTGTAAGCCACCGGTGGTACACAACGCCCGATGGTACATTCAAATGCGAGCCACCTGTGGTACACACCGGAGTGAACGTGATAAGTTTAATTCTTCTTTGAAGAAAAAGACACTGTATACGAATTCATTAATTTGGACTTCCCACAAAAAGTGGATCAGCACTTGAAAACTCAGAATCTCGCAACTATAGAGCGTCCTCTGCTGGATAAGCTTTCCCCTTCTCGGCCGATGTTCGTCGATGACTTTTCCCGTCGCCAACGTTGATTTTTGTTAAAAATACCTGGCTTTTGAATCGAAATACAAATATTGATTTTTATTAAAACGTTTAGTTAGACATCTTTTCTTGTGTTTTCCATCCGAATCTTATTTATGTAGTGAATTTTTGGCACTAACCTGCATTCCATTTCACTACAGTTTCCATTTTTTAAGTGGTTTTATCGTGAAAAATTAAATCAATATTGATTAACTTATAAAAATGTCTGAAAAGCATATAATTTTCTGAATTTTTAAAAAGAACATTTCACTCTCTTTCAGAAACGAGAGGCAATTTTGGGGTCGACAAAAATCATTTAAAAATAAACAGCAACCATCGTTCGAAATTTAAAAAGAAATACAATAGAAAAACGCAAAACAACGAAAAAAAAAACTCCATTTTTTTTACTGCCCTTTGACATTTTCGATCCTGCATCGCTTCAAATATCATTGCTACGAGCCCAAAAAATTTCCGCATATGGGTTTAAGGGTAAAAACTTTCGACGCTCAAAATGTCAGTGAAGTTTAACTACTCTTTAAGAAAACATTTTTTTTAAAAAAATAGTACGCAAATTTTTCGCAATTAAGGGTTTCTGATAAGATAAAAACTGTTCCCCTAAGTGAAGGATGTAGTGGTATTTTTTAGGGGAATGCATCGTTATAAGAAACTAGAAAATTGCAGTCATTACAAAGGAGTTTTTAAGCTCAGTTAAGCTCCTTTCGAAAAAGTAATTTTCTTTTTTGCTGGTGTACGTGCCCATTAACTTCAGGATCGCTTAAAACCGCTGGGTTCTGACAGTTAAATCGGTAGTCAGGGGCTAATTGGTTTACCTTATTTGTAACAGGATGTTTCAAGTTTCGGTTACGGGAACAAAGCTTATTAAAAATATTAGATTACCTAAATAAAATCGAAAGTGAAATATGCATCATTACTTCCGTTTCTCTATGAGGACATATTTAAAAATCATTTATTTCTTAAAGCAATTTATATCGTTATATTTTATTACTTGCTTCTGCTGCTTTTGATATCCCTTCTTTATTCTATATAAATCAATAAAGGCATAAAAATATTTTAAACATGCTATGTCACAGAGCACAATTAATGTTATTTTTAAGCTGGAGCTATTTTGGAAAAATAACACAGTAAAAAATATAAGAAAAAATAAAATAACTAGAAGTAATAGAAGTTTACCATTTATACATAAAAGAGTTATTTTGAAATATGCCACATAAAATATGCCGTAAGACTCGCTAATGTTCATGTGAAGTAAAATGAAAACACACACACTAAAAGTTCTAGAGTTTCAAAATTACCTTTGTGTGTTGTATCTTTATTGCAAAGATTAACTAAAAAATTGAAAAACACACAAAAGACAAAGTTAAAACAACAATAAGAACCAAAAATAAGAAGAGAATCCGGCAGATGGACTTTCTCAAGGTTCACCTCCTGTTGGGATTCTAAATTTCACAACAATTGGGACAATTTTTGGTAGGGAAAGTGACATTAAATAAAATTATTGTTTCTCTGTGAACCGAATTATCCCTAATCGAAGGAGAAGAAAAATCTATTTTAAGAAACTGCAATTATGCCTTTTGAACAAAAAGCAGAAGAAAGAAAAGACAAAAAACTTACTTTCTGCCCCGTAAAAATAAGAAGGAAAACGACGATAGTCCTAACATGAAAGTTTCGAAAAATGACGCCGAAAAACTATACAACTTGTTTTCAGTATTTTTCCTTTTTTGTATCTTTATAGTATGTTAGTTACGGCATTTCTGGTATGAAACATTTTTATGCAGATTTTATCGAAAATTTAAAGGCTTACGGAGTACAATATTACATTTTTTCTTGTTAATTATAAATAATATCAATAATTATTATCAATAAGTAATTAGTCATAGTAGTTAATTATATAAAATATCAGTTATACTTGAAGAGAATATTGGAGTTATTTTCATCATCAACACCACTTTTTTTATCAGCAATGAATTTCTTTTTCCAAGTTAATCAATATATACATCAATGAAGACGGTAATAATTACTAATGACCGAGTGAATTTAATGTACGACTGCTTTTGGAAATAGTCATTGAAATTCAAATCAACCGACTGTTGGCTTTTGATGGAATCTCATTATATAGAAATTAATACGCACGTAATTGATTTTAGAAGAACAATTAAAATCCATCCATTAATGGAATCCTGAATACAGCCATAATGATATAGAATTTAAGGAATGAGTATAACGCATGTTGTTTAGCAGTCTAAAGAGAATTTAACAGTCTAGAGAGAATTTTCAGTGACAGGCAATTTAACTTTTCAGGATGTAATGGGCATTATCTACATGACTGAAAAGTTTATTACAAATTCAATTGAATTTAAATTGACAGTTTGTTGCATTTGTAATGGTAAATACATCTGGAATACATAATTTAAGTCCAACTAGTTGGAACTGGCTATAGGTATAACGAGTAATCTGTTAATTATGAAACTTGCCCATCATTATCTAGACCAGAGTTTCCCAACCTGCGGTACCAGTTGGGGGTTCGCGAACTCAAAGTCGATAACGGCGGACACAAGGAAACATAAGGGATTAAATATTTTACAGAATTTTGTTTCCCCAAGTTCGGGTAAAAAGTAAAACTGAAAGTTGTGCAAGTCCTAAACCTACCCTCAAAATAAGAAAAAAGAAAGCAAAAGGAATCGTAAGTTATAAGTTAATGCGATATTATTACAAAACAGATTTCATCTGGAATAAAATGTAAAATCAAAAATCAGTCCTGCAAATGTTATAAATTCCAGTCATTTGACTCTTAATCTTACATAAGCCTTTAACAATATTGAAATTATTAAAACTTCTTTGGATTCACAGATGGTTGAAGGGGGGGGGATATGACAGTACGCGAACATAAAACAAAAACTAACCAAGGGATACGCGAGGGGAAAAAGTTTGGGAACCCGTGATCTAGATGGCTCAGTGAATACGTACCACTTTGGCATCTGTGATGAAGAAAACCCTCATCCGATTCTGCAAGTTCATTTGCACACTCAGCATGGAATTTCCAATGGGCCATCAGGTTTAGGATGAATATGTGTTTGAATTCTTAAATAGGTTTCAAAATTAAGATCATAAGCAATGGGAAAATTTCGAAATCCCAATAAATAAGGTCGAATCTCTTTGGGAACAAGACAAATAAGAAGAAATGGAGATGAAGTATATCAGTTCCTCTTGAAATAAATTCAATATCAGCACAGTTAATTGTTCATTGACTTCATCTCCGTCCTAAAACAAATTTAAAATTTTAAGAACGCTGGCATGAGGGACTTTTTATGGATTTGTGAATCAGAAATTTATACTTTATTTTTTATTGTGATGAAACCTAAGAACAAGAAGTTTCTAGGGACTCAGTCAACTTTAAATAGGTAATTAAATAACACTTGTTCATTTAAATTTCAAATATATTGTCATTTAAAAAGAAAATCTTTAATTTGTGAAGTGATGGGTTTTAAAAACATTCGTAACTCGTACGTTATTTTATGTAAAGCGTTTGTTTTAACCAAAAAAAGAACCCATTGAAAATATTTAGCTTATTTAGCTTGGTAAACGAGGGTTTTGTAAGAAGCTCAGCTAAATAAAATTGTAACTTATGCACAAAATGAACAAGTCCCTTATTTCTTTGGCTTGTCTTACACTACATTTTATTTATGCTTTATTTCGTATAATAATTAATGATATTCATGACACTTTAAATAACAAGGGGAAGCAATCTGAAACAAAAGGGGTGAATTTTACATGATTATAGTGATGTTTCAATTACCAAGATGATGTTTTCGCAGACGATATAACTAAATCTCTCTGTTTTTTTCAAGGTAGAAGGATATAAATTTGAAAAACTGCCCTTATAATTCCAATACAGTTGAAAATGTAATACTACTTCTGTGCCATACTAATAGTAGTAAGTGAATATTTAAACGGGAATTATTGGCGAATGCAGCTGTAAGTTATGTTGTAGCGCAAATTGCGAAGCCTTCAATCAAAATCAATGTTTCATGACATCTGTCATTTGTTTTGACACATCTTTCAATTTTTAGATTAACAAAATTATTACGAATTATAATTATTTTTCTAATTTCATCCGCTGATCGAAATCAATTGTTCTATTTCAGTTGAATATCAACCCATTGTAAAAGTAAGATGAAAAATGAGATTTTTCAAGCGAAGATCGAGTTGCGTTTGTCCAGTTCATTAAGCTCACGCATACAGGGAAAGCAAAGCTTCACAGCCAAAGGATCCCACTTACACGCTTAAAATGCAGTAAACGAAATTATTAAAAAATTTAGAAACTATCTGAATACTCAAAATAAAGATTAGGAGCAATATTTTTAATTTAATCTAGTTTTAACGTAGGACTACGTTCCTCTCATTGGGGTCTCAGGAAGGAATTTGATTCACACGCCAAAACGCCACAAAAAATGTTGTATGGGAGATCCTCTATATCTCGGTAACTACATATATTGAAAACATAACTAACGTCTTATTTTATAGATAAAGGGTAACAACAGAAGTTAGAAAAAAAATTGGAAATCGGAATTTCAGTTCAGCGACTGACGAGTCGCAAAGTTGGGCAAAAATACGTATAAATTGGTGACGCGATCCTCTATATCTTGGTGACTACATATGTTAAAAACATAACTAATGTCTTATTTTAGAGATAAAGGGAAACAACAGAAGTTCAAAAAAAAATGAAAATCGGAAAAGAAACACGCGAGTAAAGTAGTCCTAGGCCTTTAACATCAGCGGCTATTTGAAAAAGACAGCCTCCCGTCATTTTTTTAATAATAAATGTTGATTTCTATATTTATTTTCTTTTGTTACTATTATTATGGGACAAATTAAATTCATCAACTGCCACTATTATTATGGGACAGAGGGAGTAATTATCATTGATTGAAATCCTCACCTCGTTGCTCCTGGCCAGCAAAGCCCTCTGCTGCTCCGGTGTCGTTCGCACTTCCATGTCTGGATCGGATGGGACGTAGTAGAGAGCTTGATGGGCGGCCGCAGGGGCGTACTGCGTGAGCAAGGGGCGTGAAGTGGACAGGAGGGTGGTGAGGGCTGTGAAACTGGGTCGACGACCCTGGTTTGAAATCCGGCGAGGACGACGGAGCTCGCCGTCCAGGTCGTGGTCGTAGTGAACGTCCTGCCGAGAACAGAAAAGAACTGGTGAGTTAGACTGA
>BGPR01036425.1:0-15543 GCA_013235015.1 Araneus ventricosus
AATGGATGATACCTAAATCTAAACACTTGTTCCCTAACTGTAAACACTTGGCGCTTTCTCTTAAGGGATTTCATACGCCAAGTTTACATCGTTGCAACATAATATACCGATCTAACGGCCCAAATATTTAACCCTTTCCGTCTCAAGGTATTAAAATTGTTGAAATGAAATGAGAAATCATGAATTTATTTAGTTTATTGTCTAGTGATAGAATTTACAAATTTTTTTAACTTGCCTCTCTTCCGCAAGGAGGCGTCGTTTCCCTTTGGGTCACCCCCTCATGAGGACCACACCGAGGACAGTCATCTTGATACGTTCAAAAAATAATGTTGAAACTTACACGAAATCATAAATTAATACTTCAAGGTTACTGGAGGAAAATAGTCAAGTGAATTTGCTAAAATTGCAATCGTCAAGAACTCAAAAAATTCCCATCTCCGAATCAAGAGATTGAGGCATTTTAAATATATAATTAATTCTATAAAAAAGCGATATTTCATTATTCTGCCATCTATATTCCGAAAAGAGAACGATTTCCTACCTTTTCCTGCAATTTTTTGGGTTTCAAAGTAGAAAGGTTTTTTTTTTTAGAAAATTTTAAACTTGGGTTGTTGGGTGTTCCTTTCAATGGAACACTGAGCCGCAACGGGTTAACCCCTAGGCTCCCAGACGGCGCTACCTTCGCGCACGCCGTGAACTCAGATTTGCCCCCTTTCTGCATTGGAGCCTTATCATTGTGCAAGGAAAAGTTACGCATGGTTTAAAAAGTTAGGACTCCATATTATCCATAGAATGCTTCTAAATGCGAATGTGTTTTATAATATCTATCATTCAAACAAACCAGGACTAAAAGATTTCACTCTATTAGCCTGTGATGAAATTCTTGCAAAACATGTTGATAATTATGCAAAATTGAAAGACGATTTCAACACTAAAAATACACCTGACAAACTTCAGGTACTCGTTGATAATATCTTGGAAGGTTCAAGAAGAATGCGAAATAGATGTTGGGCGTGTTATAACATAAATGAAAAAACCAAACGGACTATTCATTCATGTAATGCATGTCAAAAATAGTTTTGTACCCGTGAACACTTTGAGCAATATCATGAAACTTTGTAGTTTAACAATTCTTATAACCCAGTCTAGAGAATATATGTATGTATTTCAATCCCAATACAGTACATTTCATTGTCTGATGTCTCTTCTTTGGTTACATGTGGTTTTATACTATTATATATCATGTATTTACTAGAGGATACATGGATTTTATCAATGTACTTTAGTGGATATATGGGAGATTCAACATCAGAAGCAGCGATTCCTGTGGCTGCTGAAACCTGGGGAACCCCTTACACTATGCTACAAGTTGCCTGTTTACAACATCATACCACCTAACAAAACCGTCAGCTGACCTAGAACCACTTTGGTGGAAAAGAGTCATGAACAACGACAATTCTAGGGCGAAAATCAGAAAACTCATCCACTTCATCGCGGAAAACGAAACAATCTTATTTCCAAAAGATGGCGACAACAACTAGCCACAGACCCAAGTAACCCTATGTACTCATATTCTGTCTTCTTCCATACACAGGGCACGACCCTCTCAAATTCAACAACACAACGACCTGAAAGACTGAACTTAAAAAAAATATTATATTCTTTTGTATTAAATGTCCTTTTTTTGTTATCTTTTTATAGAAATTGTATTTTTTTTTTTTACTCTGGCTTTTTTCAATAAAGTCTCACGCATACCCACCCACCCGACGGGGAGCCGTCTTGGCGCCGAGTGCGGGGTATGCTGTGGTGTTAAGTGGATATATAGGAGCCAAGGGGTTAATAGAATTGAAGTGATGATACCGGCCCAATCTAAGAGTCGGTCCAAATTTTATGACTTTCCCCTAATTGAATGCTAAATCAGATCGATTTTAAATATAAATAACTAAACAAATATTTAAAATGAATTATAAATCAGGTATCATAATATTTATCAGGTATTATAATTAATAATACTATTTTATAATCTTTTTCTAATTCCTAATTCCCCCCTTCTTCTTTCTAGCTTGGTAAATACCTACACGCGAAAACTCTGTAAATGTTGTTTCCCAGTTAAAGTGATTTTGCTGCACAAAAAGCAGTAAAACCCCGCCAGACGACTTCACAAAATAAAGAAAGTACATTTGTTGACTTTCGTTCTAAGAACAAATCTGTAGAGTAAAGTTGAAACTCTAAACGGAAAGTAGACAAAGAAATTTGAAAGTATATCTGAAACTCCTTTCACAACACTACTCCTTACCGACATCTTGATATAACATATAAAGAGAAGAATGACGAATGAAGTACTTGTGCACATAATATGAAATGGTATTCTGCAATTAAAATACATTGCATCAAATGCGTTTTGCTGAGCGTAATTCTTTGTGGCTTGAGAAAGATTCTTTGTGGCTTGTGTTTTTTGTAGGTTTTTGATCATGCACTCTGTAAATGGAGTCTTCTCTGTAGTGTGCTTTCATTGATTAAATAATTCTCGTTTAACTGTATATTTTCCTTATCCTTCCTAAAAGTTGTCGACTTATGAATGATTTTTTTTAATTGAAGAGGGAAAAGGCGGTATTGGTTAAAGACAAATAATAGAAGTACAAGTTGCATTAGAAGTTACAATAGCCACCCGATTTTTCCAGAAGACAATTTCAAATGCAAAGACAAAAATTTATAACAACGATGTGTCTGTGTAACTGCAGAAGTATTAATATTTGTGAACAAAACAAATTAAATTAGTTACTCGTCAATCCGATAATCAGGAAGTGCAGTGTATGTACGTAAAATTATTAAGTTTTAGGACAAAACCATCTTCTGAAAAGTAAAATCACCTCGAATGGGGTGAATTCGCGTGATGTCATAGTCACATGGCAAACAGAACTGTTGTACTGACTTCATTACGAACACCATAAAAGCAGGACAACACCAGGTCAATTTTTTACTCTCTTAGTTACTGGACGATCACCTACGAGGAGACACACATGGGCACTGAACAGAACGCCGTCTCTTACCCCCGTATCCATCAGAATTTTGGAGGCAAGTAATTTCACTCACTGGAGACACAATCTTAAGCCGCCAGGACGCGCTCGGGCATCGGGCGCGTCGGGCCTCGTAGTCCCGGGGTACTGTTTTTTCAACAAAACGCACAGAAAATTACATTTACTTTAATAGGAAACATTTGCTGCACTAGTGAACAGAATATGAAATATTAATAAAATAATTTTCATATAAATCTCTTCTGGGAAGCGCATTAAATTAAAGAAAATTGATGAACACTTGTATTTCCAAGGTATTTATGAAAATGTTGGCTTTCCCGGCCAAAATTACCTGAATTCTCCTGAAAATAAGTAATAATGCATCATCTGTCTCGTCGATAGCATTTCCAAGACTTTTGAACCGGTATACAACTTTTGCTTCACCAAAGTTTTCGGGTAGTTGTATGATGTTGTGTGTAAAAAGTTCTCATATTTTTGCAAGGTTCTACTTCACACCATTTGGTTAATTCTATCAATCTTACTGTTTACTACACCATTTCCTAACGCCAGCCTTCTTCTAAATAATCGGTGGACTCACAATATTTCATTACTTGTCTAATTCCTTTTCAAAATTCGACATATGATCTCTAACTAATTCAACAGCAACAATTTCATTATTTTCTTCGTTAATCGATTTTTAATTAGTTGATTTTCTGCTAAAAGCTTTTCTTATCTTTACATCTCATATTTGTAGTTCGAATAGCGATAAATTGTCGCGATCCATCCGTTCTATTTATTAATCCTACATAGAAACACGAGCGCGCATCGGGCTTCGGAAGCCTGACCTTCTGTGTTCTGAGATAACAAATGAGAGGAAATTCTTGAAATACCTGTGATCAGCAAGTAAGCGATCTTGAATGCAGCTACTGTGAATCTGGAGTTTTTTTCGTTCAGGGGTTAATTTTCTGTAATAAATCCTTGCAGACACCGGGCCTCGCAGGCCCGATGCGCGTCTCCGAGGGTTAAAGATATTTCGCACAAGTTCTGGAAGGAGGTGTTGGTTGTTGTTTTTCATTTTTTTCGAGGGGGGTGGGGGGGCAGGTCGGGTCATTTGGAGCTTGTTGCTTGAGTTTCGCTGGAAGGCTAGAGAGATCGGAAGATATCTCTGTTTTGACTGAAGAATCCTACGATTTTTTTGCCTGGAAACGAGGCTATTGGTAAATCTTTTCAGGTATTCTTGTTCGAAATTTGGCGCTAGCCTCCTATGCCAAGACACTATGATGGCACACTCCGTGGCATAGTTAAGTGCTGTGCTAACACGTGGTCACAACACAAACGCTACATGCACAATGAATAGGATTAAACATTATTTCGAACGAAACAAGAATTTACGAGGAAAAGGTTATCGCTGGTAGTCATCCATCACCCTAAGCGGTTTCCCTCTCAACTGACGAACAGTCTTTGGAGTTCCTAGAGTTTTTGTTCGCCAGATGGCGCAGTTGTTCCCCTGTGCACACTATTTAACATCCATCTGCATACACGTTAGGGTGGATCGAAAAATCAAAGTTTGGATAAAATAATCGGCATAGGGTGCAAAAGTTGTCTTTTAAGTGTATTAGAATATATGCAAAATTTTTTCAACTTTGTTTAATATCTTCCGGTGCCCCAAAACGCTTAAATATTTGCAAAAAAACATTTTTTATGCAAATTTCGAATTAAAAATCAAAAATTAAAAATGTGTTAAAGAAACGATTTTACAAGGAGAAACGTAGAGGAGAGGGCGAATGAATGATAAAAAATACCAACAAAAATTGGAAAATTATCGTACTGAAAAAATATCGTGCTTGTTCGATATCACATTTTGTAAGTGTACAAATTTCGATAAATGTAAATTTCAAGAAGACATGAACATTTCACTTGCTAAGTGATTATTTATAAAAGATCGAATATTAGAAAGGAAAATGGTTATTGGAGAAGTGGAAGTAATTGCTAATGAAAAAAAGAGAAAAGAAAAAAAGAAAACAGATGGAAGACAAAAGAATAAAACGTAAAATGGTTAAAACTGATGCTGCTTATGCTCAATCAAAGGAGTTGCTTGAGCTCAACACTATGTCTTCGTCCTTGTATACAGATACGGATGTAATTACCTTGGAATTTCAATCATAAAATCGTTTAGATTTTCTTACCTTAGCAATGGAATGTGATCGATACGGAGTTTCAGATAGAACAGCTACTTTATTTGCCAGTGCTGTTCTACAAGACATTGGAATTGTACACGAAGGCGAGGCTTCGCATGTGGTAGATCGCAATAAAATTCGTAGACAGCGTAAAAAGCTTTAAAATGCAGTTTCAAAGTCTACTAAGTTAACAGTGTCTTTGTCTCTTTTAACCGGATTATATTTCGATGGGATAAAAGACAACACAAAAGTGCTAATTAAGAAGGACACAAACTACTACTCAAAGACCACGAAAGAGGAGCATTACACTCTTGTAAACGAACCTAACTGTGTACTGTGTATATCGGACATGTTACTGCTGCAACAGGAGGAGCTAAAGCCATAAAAGAATCAATACTCAATTTTTTGGAACACATAGTATGCGATTAAATGGGCTAACAGTATTTGGAGGCGATGGAACAAATGTTAATACTGGGCACAAGGGAGGTATTATTCGCTTGATGGAACTTGCCTTAATAGACCATTACAATGGTGAATTTGTTTGCTTCAAACAAATGAGTTACCCCTCCGTCATCTTCTAAATTCTTTGGATGGGCAACAGCTGGTCGAATTTTGTCGACCACTTCGTAAAGCAATCAAAACCTACGAGGAACTACCTGTAGCTCCTTTTTCTTCAATAAATGTGGAGAATATGTCACATAATATAGATAGAATGGTTCTCAGCAATGATCAGCAATATCTATATGATATTTGCCTAGCGATATCACGTGGTGAATGTTATTCTGACCTGGCATTAAGAAAGCCTGGTCCAGTTGTTCACTCAAGGTGTCTAACAATTGCAGGTAGAATTTTAAGGTTGTATGTGGTTACAGAAAAAATATCTGACAATCGTATTATTCTTGCAACATATATTATGAAGGTATACGCAACCTGTATGGTTCCATGTCAAGACAAATCCCTCCATAACAGAAGGAGCGCTGCATATTTGGAGACTTATTTCATTTTTTAGATATCTGGAACCCAATTTAAGAAATATAGTACACACTTTTATTCAACAAAATAGCTTCTTTTGTCATCCAGAAAATTTGCTATTGTCAATTCTCACAAATAACAGAGAGAATATAAGGTCTTTAGCACTACGAAAACTAATTTGTGCTAGATATGAAAACAGAGGATTATCAGAATAAGAATTTTTCAAGTACCAAAAATAGATTTTAAAGCAAAGGATCTTTTTGCACTTATTAACTGGCAACGAGTTGGACATTTGAACCACCTCTTTTCATGAATGTGCCATTTAAATAAATAGAGAACATGGTAAAAGTTAGACAGAGGAATGGTCAAAATATCCATGCCATACCCAAGCTGTAGAAAGGTGTTTTCTCATAGTGTTTGAAGCGTCGGAAAGTGTATATGGAGAATAGAAGAGAAACGGCTTCATATTGAATAGGATAAAATCAAGAAGTCTTATCAAGCATTATAATACAAAAAGGATTACATCCTTTAGAAATATGTAAATCTTCAAATTAATAGAATTAAAAAAAATCTATGATTAAGTTCACTTTTTATAAGTTATGTGATTTATTGCTTTGACTATTAAATTTATACTTCATGTATTATTATAAAATTATAATTATTTATAAGTTTACACTTTAATACTTGAATAATCTGCCAATTTTTCATTAATTCACAATTTTTAATAGATATTTGTAAAAATGTCAATTTTTATCTTTTGGGGGGCTTTCAGGCCACCAGAAGATATGAATGAACTTTAATAATAATAAAAAAGCGCAAATTAATATACCCAAAACAAAACTTTCTTACCCGGCGCTAAAGGAAATTTTGAAAATATTTTTTTATAATTTTCCCCCCAAAAATGTCATTTTTAACTATTTTTGGAGCACTTGGGGCACTGGAAGATATGAATGGATTTAAATAAAAAAATATATGTAAACTAATATACCTAAGACACAACTTTTCCACCCCATGCCAAAAATAATTTCAAAACAAAACAAAAAAAATTGTAAATTTTCATAAAAAATTCAATTGTTAACTATTTTTGAGGCGCTTGGGGCACCGGAAGATATGAATGAATTTCAATAAAAAAAAATTATATAAACTAATATACTTAAGACACAACTTTCCCGCCCCATGCCAAAAAGAATTTCAAAAAAAAAAATTTTTTTCCTATACTTTTCGATCCACCCTAATACACGTCCTTTCTCCTTCTGCAAGATGTACAACAGATTCTGTAATAACACTGATGTGATATAATTGATCATCGTCATATTAAAATTAATTTAATTAATTAACGGTCGATAATGTTTTCTTCTCGACTTTCTAGTATGCTAATAAACTACAGGGAATTTTGTGATTCGTCGCACAATAGAGAAAGGTGAATATGAATTTTGGGCGCTCTTCTTCTCACCAAAGTTTTATGCAGATCTACCACTTCAGTGACGAGACCACATAGGAAGTTTCATTCATGAAGGTGTGGCGTTCTTGAGTTATCAGTGCCACATGCACACAAATGTGCAGACCGACAGACGGTCAACCCATTAAGGATTTCATCAAAATTTGATAAAGTTTCTACAATTCTGAGGAGAAAGCTATAATTAAAATTTCATTTATCTATCTGATTGTGAGAAGTTATAGTCTCCATATCCACAAGGACTAACAGACAGGCAGACTTTACTTAAAGATTTTTTTTTCAAATTTGATAGAAATCTACAGTTTTAATGTAAAGAAATCATACCAAATTTCAACTTTCTAGCTTGCTTCGTTTTTGAGTTGTCGTATCCAGAGACAGACAGACATAATTACAAAAATGTCTTTTTTGAACTGATGGTGGTCTGAAACGGTGGTTCATCAAACATCTCGAGGTCGAATTTTTCGACGAGTGAAATGATTTCTCCTTGTTTACTATCTCGTATACGAAGTATACAAAGAGAAAGTATTGTAATCGTCAAAAAATTCGACCTCGAGATTTTGACGAATCTCCACGTTTTAGACCTCCCTGAGTCCGAAAACATAATTTTGGAATTATGTCTGTCTGTGTGTCTGTGAACACGATAACTTGAAAACTATTAGAGCTACGGGGATGAAATTTGGTATGTGATCTTTACACATAATTTGTAGGTCTCTGTCAAATTTTGGACGAAATCCGTCTACGGGAAGTCTGCCTGTCTGTTTGTCCGCGGTCATGCGAACACTATAACTCAAAAACTTGAATAGCTAGATGGATAAAATTTCGTACACAGTTTTATCATCATGAATGTAGGTCGGTATAAAATTTTGGGCCAAATCCGACAAAGGTTTGACTGTCTGTAGGTCTGTATAATCGCATACTTGTTTTACTTAAGTTAGTATGGTTGGCGTTTGACCTTGGCGGTCTACGAAGGAAATTGTAGCGCGCCGCAAACACGCGCTTCGGAAATTATGGCAACCCGAATCGAAACTTCGTTCTGACATTCTCCAGATGGAAGATATGATAAAATCTTGCGTGATATCTGTAGTAAGATTTCTTACTCAAAAACGTTAAATTAAGTTGTGGTACCTCAGCGCGTGTAAAAATTGAGAACATACGCAATTCTTTTTGTAAAATATTAATTTTCAGGAATTCATGAATTTGATATGTTTCATTGTAAATCACCAATCATAATTTATTTTTCTCAAAATAACTAGGCCTTGGGTAAATACCCCAAGAATATTTACCCACTGGGTGTTTACTCACGCCACATTACTGGTCGTATGCGAGGAAGTTTCGGGGCGGTCACTCCCGCTGGTATACTTCGTATACGAGATAAGAATTATCAAATTATGCATAAATATTATTTAGTTATTATTTATAACTGAACAAGCGGTACCCCTCGTGCACCACAAATGCACAACACGGAGCTTACAGAAGTAAGTATACAAAACAATTCATTCCATTAACAAAACATTTCCTAACGAAGACAATATAGGATAAAAGTACAGAAGAATATAAAAATATATTGAAAACAAACAATAATAATGCACCATAATTAAATGAAAAAGATATGACGGAGTAAAATAATAATAATAATAATATCATGCTGAATTTCATCAAAGATTGAAGAACAAAATTTCTATGATAAAAAAAATCAATATTTTACAAAAGTATACAAGAATAAAAGGTACAAAATGCCTAAAAGGAAGGAATGAAAATATACAAATGAATTAATAGGGATTTAAAAAATGGGGGGAATAAAAAATCAATCGGGAAAGAAAAAACAAAGAAATTAAAACAAAAATAATTAAGGGGGCATACGACTCTTTAACCTCGGAAAAATGGGGGGAAACTGTCGAATTCGATACATTATATCTCTGAAACAATGCAATTCACAAACTCACTTTGTTTTCTAGAAAAATTTCTATTTCTGTTCTTTCTCTTATAGTACACACATTTTCAAACTTTTATATTGGTATGTATGTATATGGGAGAGTAATAAATATGGGTATAATTTTTGGAGAAAAAAAGAGATAGTCACCTTGCGCGCATGATTACGGATAAAATATTGGTCTAAACACAATATTTTGTGTATCTGAGTGATTAAAAGAGTCTGTTTAAGAAACTGAACCACAATTTATTAACATTTACATTTAATTTCTATTTTATATACCAATTTAAAATAAAATGATAAAAATAGTTCCAATTTCAACTTTTCTTAACCCAAAAAAATCAATCTTCTTTGTAGAAAATATGTGCAAAAATTATGGTTCAATTTTTAGAACACAGGACAATACATATTCGGTAAAAATTTTATGTAAAAATATTCAATAGTTCTTGAAATATTGTGAGCGCAATATAAAAAAAAACACATTTTGAGATATAGCTCTTTAAAGATATGGCCACTTTCAGTGTTTACGTGGAACAGCTCATACATTTTACTTCTTAATTTTCATAATTATGGTAATTTTTAAAAGCGGATTGTTTTAAATTGCTGAGAAAAGACTGGGAAATAATATATATTTTTTTCATAAAATCGAAAATTTTCTAGGTTTAACAGTCATATGTCCCATTGAAATAATATTGAGCGAAACGGGTTTGCATCAAGTTACGTATGAATATTCACATTTAGTTGAAGTAAGAATATCCTTTCATTCATGAGGGCTTCGGAGTCTGCATTCCGTACCCTGAATTATATGATATAACTACCAATACTTAATAATAATGAATTAATGTCTCTAAGCTTTTCTCTCTGAGTTCTGCTGTGATGTTGCAATGAAATGAAAGCCTGGATCTGATCAAAGCTCGTTTTCGTCCAGCACAATGACAGTCGAATGTTCCGAAAATACTTCTGATTAATTGATGTTAGCCATTTATTCAAAATTCGTATTATACGCGGAATTTCGTAGGCGTAGCAATCATTCTAGATACCAGATAATTGATGCTGCTCGCTCGAAATATCAGCTTTCATCAGAGCTTAAACTTATCAATGCGTGTTGGAGATTCACTCAATGGGTTTTCTTCCAATTTTACTCACAAAAGCCTTTGAAGCATAGTTTATAGTTCAATTAACGCCCCATTTTAAAGCAAATCGAGAGCTATTTTGGGACGGACCTCAACATTTTGATCCGCGGTCATATGACGAAGACGATATCTAAACTGGCATTCCCCCTCCAAATTTCTTCATCACCCCAGTTCCTCCGCATCTTTTTGCTTTACACCCTGTAGGGTAGGCTGAGTCGGGGTCGGTTGTGTATGCACCACAGCAGCGGAAGGACATTTGGCGTGCAAACGTGCAACAGGGCCATATACGTGCAACAGGCCCATATACACGTCAGAACTTCAGCTGAATCGGGTTTCGAACCTGGCCAGAAGCCGAGAAGTTACCACTGAGCCATCGCGGCCACCTTTGAAGCATAAGGAAGGGTTTAGTTAAGGTTTCGGGACAATTCCTTGAACAGTTAATTTTTATTAATTAAAAAATATATTTCCACGTATAGAGTGTTGCCATTACGAAAATACTTTAGATACTTTATATTATTTCTTTTATGTGTTTAAGAGTTACCCTTCAAAATTCCCGATTAAATCTTGTATTTCTATGAAAAAATTACGCTTTTGGCGGTGTTTAAAAATCGTTTGTCATTTATCTAGGAGCTACGAAATTTAAAAATATTCTCATTTGAATTAGAAATAAAATTTCAGACGATTGAAGGATTTTGCGTATTGTATTTTTTGCATTAAAAACATTATACATTTTTTTTTCAAGAAATGCCGTTATTGACGTGCACCTGTCGATTGCATGCAGTCGGCAACAGGTGATGTGATACATGATAACTGTTGGCTTTGTTATGTTTCAAGTACTTCAAATTTTTCTGCAAAAACAGGGAAGAACTGGCATTTGAGTTAACAACATTTTTTCATACGGAACATATTCTCTTTCGGATTAAAAAGAAACTGTCTACATGGCAATATGTATGTGCATTTTGCATTTTTGTTACTTAATGTTAATCATCAAAATCACTCAACCATCAACTCTGTTAGGATCATAAACATAATATGATATACCAGATCTTGGTTTCACAAACATTTTTCCTTTATTGCTATTAAAGGAAGTGAGTACTTCTAAAATATGCTTTCTTTCTTCTTTTCTTCTTCTTAAAATATGATATGATAAACATGTCCGGCGTAAATAATTCGAATCGAAATCGGTCTTTTATGCAAATAAAATGACATATAAATTTCGCGTTAAAAATATATTATTTTAAAGATACTCTGTAGGATATTTTAATTATAAGTAATTATGAGTTAATAATAAGTGACAGTTAATGATAAGTATAATTAATAGTATACTTATAGTAACTATTATTAACATTATTATTGATATACAGGGTGTTCTGTTAATGAACCGATACACTCAGAGGGTTGCTAGTAGACATCAAGAGGAACAAAAATTGCAATGGAACAGGGTGTCACAAACCACATTGATAGGGTGACAATCGTGAAAAACGCATGCAGGTTTCGACGTCACGCTGGAACGACAAAAAGTACAATAATAACTACAAAAAGATTAATTTGAATAATTATTACAAGAGTTGTTGTAAGTGCGCAGTTTACAACGACGTAGAAACGATTCCCGGACGCGCTCGAAGATACCAGGTATGCTTTTGATGTCTGTCGCAGCGACGACGATCCGTGCTATGAGATCCTCCGGTGCGTCCACAGGCGTCGCATAAACGAGTAAGTTAAGGTGAGCCCATAAGAAAAAGTCACACGGATTAAGATCTGGCTAACGTGGAGGCCAAGCAATGGGCCCCGCGCGTCCAATCCTCCTCCTTGGATATGCCATGCGTTTTTCGCGATTTTCACCCTCTTAACGTGGTTTGCGACATCATGTTGCATTGCAATTTCTTTTCCTCTTGATGTCTACTAACAACTCTCTGAGTTTGTCGGTCCATATACTGGACACCCTGTTTTGAAGCATAATGAAGGGTACAGTGATGGTTCATGACTGTTAATCTAATAGTTAATTTTTTATTCATAAAAGACAAAAACATTTCCTTCCCAGGTAACGCCTGGTACATCCGCTAGTGTGTAATTAAATCGAAAATGTTTCTTTTAAAGCTTGATTTCGGTAATTGTTGTATCAATAGGTCTTTTATTATGGCTTTATCTGCTGTACCAGGAAACGCTTAAGATTTCCCTGGCTAGGTGTTTCACTCAATTGTCATATTCAGCTACCTCATGTGTGATGGGCAGTTCGATTGTTAGTTTCACGACTTCCAACGATGGTCGTCGCGCGAAGTGAACTGGACGCTAAAATGTAAATAATTAACATTTTTGAACAGATGGTTTGAAACAATTTTTAACATTGAAAATAACTATATTTTGTTTGAATTCATCGGCAACAGATAAATATTTTTGTACAAAGAATGTAAATACAGTCAAACTTTCATATCTCGAAATAAATGACATCTCGAAAAAAAATTGTCCTCTGCATTTCCATCGAAATTCTCATTATATTTCCCATAGTTATCTCGAAATTTGTTTTTCAAAACCCTTGATATGTCGAAATTTTTCTCCCAGAAATAAGTTTCAGTTGACATTTTCCTCGTGGCAGTTATTGGCAATAGAACCAGTTTGAGAGTGATTTCGTTTCATTCTTTACCCCTTTTTCGTGTAAAAGCAATGAATAGGATATTGGCTTGGGAGGAGAAACGGGAAGTGGGGTTGTGCGGGCGAGAGGCTGTTATCTTGTCACCAACGGGAGAAATTCCTGTGTGCTTCTTCTTTATTGTGGAACATGTGCACTTTAATGAGAGGGGTGTGTTCTTACATTTCGTAGCTGACCAGTGTAGAATAAAAAAGTGTTCGTAAACATTTGTAGATTTAATTTCTCCGACTTCTTGAGAATGGCTGTTGAAAAGCGTAAATTGAGCGTGTTATTGGTCGAAGATAAAATAAAAGTGTTGAAGTTTTTGGATGAAAACAAACTAAAAAAGAAAGTCGAAATTGCTGCTTACTTTAAATCCCTTACAGCACTCTTTCAACAATAATAAAAAACCGTGAAACAATCGAAAAAACTATGATGCCGGAAACAGGAAGAAAATGAAAATTCGGAATTCGAACTATCCTAAGTTGAAGAATGTGTACGAAAATGGTTTGTCCAAGGCCATGATCAAAACCTTCCTGTGAGTGTATTGATGTTGCAGCAAAAAGCAGAGGATTTTGCAAAAGAAATGGACTCGAACAGTGAATTTAAAGCAAGTAATGGTTAGCTGGAAAATTCTAAGAAAAGGCACAGCATTGTTTTTCGGAAATTTTGCGGTGAAAGTGCATCGGTAGATGCATCTTCATGTGAAGAGTGGCTTTCAAAACTTCCTTCTCTTTTAAAGGATTACAAAGCTGATTATGTATTTAACGCAGATGAGACTGGATTCTTCTTCCAGTATTTGCCGAACAAAACAGCTGCATTTAAAGGTGGAGAATGCCACTGTGACAAACAGATTAAGCTTCTGTGCTCTTGGCAGCTAATCAAAGTGATAAAGAAAACTTTCCTCCTCTTATGATAGGACGATCCAAAAAGACGAGGTGCTTTGCTAAACTTAAGTCATTTACAATGATGTAGGACTTCGAAATTGCAGCCATTCGACCAGGGGATAATCCGGAGCTTCAAAGTTGGTTATAGAGCTCAAATTGTGAGAAGATTCGACTCCTGGATAGTATCGGTGAAGGTAAACCTTATGAATCTATCAACATCTTGCAGTCAATGCGAATGGCTGATTATGAATGGAGAAATGTCACAGAAACAACAATAAAAAATTGTTTCATCAAAGCAGGATTTTCCGAGAATAAAACTTCTACTAAAACAGAGGACGTTGAATCCATTAAGCACTCAATAGGAGAAGGAGAAATTAATTCAGAACAGTGGGCATCGTTACAAAAGGATTGTAACACCAAAATTTCATTTGAAGATTTCTTGGATGTAGACAACGAACTACAAACTTGCGGCACTATTATAGATAAAGAGATTGTTGAGAACATAAATACGAAATTTCTGACGAAGAAAACGAAGAATTGGATCAAAAAGAGCGCGAAAAAGTTACCGTGAAAGAAGCCGAGAAGGCAGTGGAATTGCTTCGGAGCTTTCTTGAATCAATCGAAAATATTGGAGCTGAATCATTTGGTGCCTTTGCTACTTTAGAAAAAACTCTGCAGTTGCAAAAAGATTCTGTGAGACGGCAAACTTCAATTAAGGACTTTTTCTTTCGAAACCACTAAATTTTTTTTTTGTACAGAATTAGATGTTATTAAGTCAAAACAGGTACGCATGTATAACACAATTTTGAAATTATTAAAGCATTGAGAAGAGTAATTTGTTAATTTTTTGCAGTGTGAAGATTTTTCTGATGAATCATATTTTTAGCCGCAAAAGGTAGTTTCAGGGACTATTTTTGAAATTTTGTCTAAACCTTGATAACTCGTAAACTCTTTATCTCGAATTTTTTTTCTCTTCCCCAGAAATTCGAGATATCGAGGTGGTACTGTAGATTAGTTCAGATTTCTCTATCGCCATTAAAGGTTGCGTTTTTATTGTGGCCTTTTCTTCCTTGAAAATGAATATTGTTTTGATAATTATTGTTCAAAAAAAAGGATCCCATTCTCTCGAATTGCTCTCGACACGTGGGAATTGAGGTAGACGTGAACTTTTCGATTTAATCGACGTTACATTTAAATTTGTTTGGATACAGCTAGTTTTATTTGGTATTAGAAAGAGTTAAGAACTTAGCTGATTTAATTAGTGATTATGCATCCAATGGAGTCGGAGTCTAGTCATGGTCACGTTAAGCATGTGTGACAAATAAGCCTCTCCAATTTAATTTTGTAT
>BGPR01036426.1:0-15542 GCA_013235015.1 Araneus ventricosus
ATACAAAATTAAATTGGAGAGGCTTATTTGTCACACATGCTTAACGTGACCATGACTAGACTCCGACTCCATTGGATGCATAATCACTAATTAAATCAGCTAAGTTCTTAACTCTTTCTAATACCAAATAAAACTAGCTGTATCCAAACAAATTTAAATGTAACGTCGATTAAATCGAAAAGTTCACGTCTACCTCAATTCCCACGTGTCGAGAGCAATTCGAGAGAATGGGATCCTTTTTTTTGAACAATAATTATCAAAACAATATTCATTTTCAAGGAAGAAAAGGCCACAATAAAAACGCAACCTTTAATGGCGATAGAGAAATCTGAACTAATCTACAGTACCACCTCGATATCTCGAATTTCTGGGGAAGAGAAAAAAAATTCGAGATAAAGAGTTTACGAGTTATCAAGGTTTAGACAAAATTTCAAAAATAGTCCCTGAAACTACCTTTTGCGGCTAAAAATATGATTCATCAGAAAAATCTTCACACTGCAAAAAATTAACAAATTACTCTTCTCAATGCTTTAATAATTTCAAAATTGTGTTATACATGCGTACCTGTTTTGACTTAATAACATCTAATTCTTTACAGAAAAAAATTTAGTGGTTTCGAAAGAAAAAGTCCTTAATTGAAGTTTGCCGTCTCACAGAATCTTTTTGCAACTGCAGAGTTTTTTCTAAAGTAGCAAAGGCACCAAATGATTCAGCTCCAATATTTTCAATTGATTCAAGAAAGCTCCGAAGCAATTCCACTGCCTTCTCGGCTTCTTTCACGGTAACTTTTTCGCGCTCTTTTTGATCCAATTCTTCGTTTTCTTCGTCAGAAATTTCGTATTTATGTTCTCAACAATCTCTTTATCTATAATAGTGCCGCAAGTTTGTAGTTCGTTGTCTACATCCAAGAAATCTTCAAATGAAATTTTGGTGTTACAATCCTTTTGTAACGATGCCCACTGTTCTGAATTAATTTCTCCTTCTCCTATTGAGTGCTTAATGGAATCAACGTCCTCTGTTTTAGTAGAAGTTTTATTCTCGGAAAATCCTGCTTTGATGAAACAATTTTTTATTGTTGTTTCTGTGACATTTCTCCATTCATAATCAGCCATTCGCATTGACTGCAAGATGTTGATAGATTCATAAGGTTTACCTTCACCGATACTATCCAGGAGTCGAATCTTCTCACAATTTGAGCTCTATAACCAACTTTGAAGCTCCGGATTATCCCCTGGTCGAATGGCTGCAATTTCGAAGTCCTACATCATTGTAAATGACTTAAGTTTAGCAAAGCACCTCGTCTTTTTGGATCGTCCTATCATAAGAGGAGGAAAGTTTTCTTTATCACTTTGATTAGCTGCCAAGAGCACAGAAGCTTAATCTGTTTGTCACAGTGGCATTCTCCACCTTTAAATGCAGCTGTTTTGTTCGGCAAATACTGGAAGAAGAATCCAGTCTCATCTGCGTTAAATACATAATCAGCTTTGTAATCCTTTAAAAGAGAAGGAAGTTTTGAAAGCCACTCTTCACATGAAGATGCATCTACCGATGCACTTTCACCGCAAAATTTCCGAAAAACAATGCTGTGCCTTTTCTTAGAATTTTCCAGCTAACCATTACTTGCTTTAAATTCACTGTTCGAGTCCATTTCTTTTGCAAAATCCTCTGCTTTTTGCTGCAACATCAATACACTCACAGGAAGGTTTTGATCATGGCCTTGGACAAACCATTTTCGTACACATTCTTCAACTTAGGATAGTTCGAATTCCGAATTTTCATTTTCTTCCTGTTTCCGGCATCATAGTTTTTTCGATTGTTTCACGGTTTTTTATTATTGTTGAAAGAGTGCTGTAAGGGATTTAAAGTAAGCAGCAATTTCGACTTTCTTTTTTAGTTTGTTTTCATCCAAAAACTTCAACACTTTTATTTTATCTTCGACCAATAACACGCTCAATTTACGCTTTTCAACAGCCATTCTCAAGAAGTCGGAGAAATTAAATCTACAAATGTTTACGAACACTTTTTTATTCTACACTGGTCAGCTACGAAATGTAAGAACACACCCCTCTCATTAAAGTGCACATGTTCCACAATAAAGAAGAAGCACACAGGAATTTCTCCCGTTGGTGACAAGATAACAGCCTCTCGCCCGCACAACCCCACTTCCCGTTTCTCCTCCCAAGCCAATATCCTATTCATTGCTTTTACACGAAAAAGGGGTAAAGAATGAAACGAAATCACTCTCAAACTGGTTCTATTGCCAATAACTGCCACGAGGAAAATGTCAACTGAAACTTATTTCTGGGAGAAAAATTTCGACATATCAAGGGTTTTGAAAAACAAATTTCGAGATAACTATGGGAAATATAATGAGAATTTCGATGGAAATGCAGAGGACAATTTTTTTTCGAGATGTCATTTATTTCGAGATATGAAAGTTTGACTGTATTTACATTCTTTGTACAAAAATATTTATCTGTTGCCGATGAATTCAAACAAAATATAGTTATTTTCAATGTTAAAAATTGTTTCAAACCATCTGTTCAAAAATGTTAATTATTTACATTTTAGCGTCCAGTTCACTTCGCGCGACGACCATCGTTGGAAGTCGTGAAACTAACAATCGAACTGCCCATCACACATGAGGTAGCTGAATATGACAATTGAGTGAAACACCTAGCCAGGGAAATCTTAAGCGTTTCCTGGTACAGCAGATAAAGCCATAATAAAAGACCTATTGATACAACAATTACCGAAATCAAGCTTTAAAAGAAACATTTTCGATTTAATTACACACTAGCGGATGTACCAGGCGTTACCTGGGAAGGAAATGTTTTTGTCTTTTATGAATAAAAAATTAACTATTAGATTAACAGTCATGAACCATCACTGTACCCTTCATTATGCTTCAAAACAGGGTGTCCAGTATATGGACCGACAAACTCAGAGAGTTGTTAGTAGACATCAAGAGGAAAAGAAATTGCAATGCAACATGATGTCGCAAACCACGTTAAGAGGGTGAAAATCGCGAAAAACGCATGGCATATCCAAGGAGGAGGATTGGACGCGCGGGGCCCATTGCTTGGCCTCCACGTTAGCCAGATCTTAATCCGTGTGACTTTTTCTTATGGGCTCACCTTAACTTACTCGTTTATGCGACGCCTGTGGACGCACCGGAGGATCTCATAGCACGGATCGTCGTCGCTGCGACAGACATCAAAAGCATACCTGGTATCTTCGAGCGCGTCCGGGAATCGTTTCTACGTCGTTGTAAACTGCGCACTTACAACAACTCTTGTAATAATTATTCAAATTAATCTTTTTGTAGTTATTATTGTACTTTTTGTCGTTCCAGCGTGACGTCGAAACCTGCATGCGTTTTTCACGATTGTCACCCTATCAATGTGGTTTGTGACACCCTGTTCCATTGCAATTTTTGTTCCTCTTGATGTCTACTAGCAACCCTCTGAGTGTATCGGTTCATTAACAGAACACCCTGTATATCAATAATAATGTTAATAATAGTTACTATAAGTATACTATTAATTATACTTATCATTAACTGTCACTTATTATTAACTCATAATTACTTATAATTAAAATATCCTACAGAGTATCTTTAAAATAATATATTTTTAACGCGAAATTTATATGTCATTTTATTTGCATAAAAGACCGATTTCGATTCGAATTATTTACGCCGGACATGTTTATCATATCATATTTTAAGAAGAAGAAAAGAAGAAAGAAAGCATATTTTAGAAGTACTCACTTCCTTTAATAGCAATAAAGGAAAAATGTTTGTGAAACCAAGATCTGGTATATCATATTATGTTTATGATCCTAACAGAGTTGATGGTTGAGTGATTTTGATGATTAACATTAAGTAACAAAAATGCAAAATGCACATACATATTGCCATGTAGACAGTTTCTTTTTAATCCGAAAGAGAATATGTTCCGTATGAAAAAATGTTGTTAACTCAAATGCCAGTTCTTCCCTGTTTTTGCAGAAAAATTTGAAGTACTTGAAACATAACAAAGCCAACAGTTATCATGTATCACATCACCTGTTGCCGACTGCATGCAATCGACAGGTGCACGTCAATAACGGCATTTCTTGAAAAAAAAATGTATAATGTTTTTAATGCAAAAAATACAATACGCAAAATCCTTCAATCGTCTGAAATTTTATTTCTAATTCAAATGAGAATATTTTTAAATTTCGTAGCTCCTAGATAAATGACAAACGATTTTTAAACACCGCCAAAAGCGTAATTTTTTCATAGAAATACAAGATTTAATCGGGAATTTTGAAGGGTAACTCTTAAACACATAAAAGAAATAATATAAAGTATCTAAAGTATTTTCGTAATGGCAACACTCTATACGTGGAAATATATTTTTTAATTAATAAAAATTAACTGTTCAAGGAATTGTCCCGAAACCTTAACTAAACCCTTCCTTATGCTTCAAAGGTGGCCGCGATGGCTCAGTGGTAACTTCTCGGCTTCTGGCCAGGTTCGAAACCCGATTCAGCTGAAGTTCTGACGTGTATATGGGCCTGTTGCACGTATATGGCCCTGTTGCACGTTTGCACGCCAAATGTCCTTCCGCTGCTGTGGTGCATACACAACCGACCCCGACTCAGCCTACCCTACAGGGTGTAAAGCAAAAAGATGCGGAGGAACTGGGGTGATGAAGAAATTTGGAGGGGGAATGCCAGTTTAGATATCGTCTTCGTCATATGACCGCGGATCAAAATGTTGAGGTCCGTCCCAAAATAGCTCTCGATTTGCTTTAAAATGGGGCGTTAATTGAACTATAAACTATGCTTCAAAGGCTTTTGTGAGTAAAATTGGAAGAAAACCCATTGAGTGAATCTCCAACACGCATTGATAAGTTTAAGCTCTGATGAAAGCTGATATTTCGAGCGAGCAGCATCAATTATCTGGTATCTAGAATGATTGCTACGCCTACGAAATTCCGCGTATAATACGAATTTTGAATAAATGGCTAACATCAATTAATCAGAAGTATTTTCGGAACATTCGACTGTCATTGTGCTGGACGAAAACGAGCTTTGATCAGATCCAGGCTTTCATTTCATTGCAACATCACAGCAGAACTCAGAGAGAAAAGCTTAGAGACATTAATTCATTATTATTAAGTATTGGTAGTTATATCATATAATTCAGGGTACGGAATGCAGACTCCGAAGCCCTCATGAATGAAAGGATATTCTTACTTCAACTAAATGTGAATATTCATACGTAACTTGATGCAAACCCGTTTCGCTCAATATTATTTCAATGGGACATATGACTGTTAAACCTAGAAAATTTTCGATTTTATGAAAAAAATATATATTATTTCCCAGTCTTTTCTCAGCAATTTAAAACAATCCGCTTTTAAAAATTACCATAATTATGAAAATTAAGAAGTAAAATGTATGAGCTGTTCCACGTAAACACTGAAAGTGGCCATATCTTTAAAGAGCTATATCTCAAAATGTGTTTTTTTTTATATTGCGCTCACAATATTTCAAGAACTATTGAATATTTTTACATAAAATTTTTACCGAATATGTATTGTCCTGTGTTCTAAAAATTGAACCATAATTTTTGCACATATTTTCTACAAAGAAGATTGATTTTTTTGGGTTAAGAAAAGTTGAAATTGGAACTATTTTTATCATTTTATTTTAAATTGGTATATAAAATAGAAATTAAATGTAAATGTTAATAAATTGTGGTTCAGTTTCTTAAACAGACTCTTTTAATCACTCAGATACACAAAATATTGTGTTTAGACCAATATTTTATCCGTAATCATGCGCGCAAGGTGACTATCTCTTTTTTTCTCCAAAAATTATACCCATATTTATTACTCTCCCATATACATACATACCAATATAAAAGTTTGAAAATGTGTGTACTATAAGAGAAAGAACAGAAATAGAAATTTTTCTAGAAAACAAAGTGAGTTTGTGAATTGCATTGTTTCAGAGATATAATGTATCGAATTCGACAGTTTCCCCCCATTTTTCCGAGGTTAAAGAGTCGTATGCCCCCTTAATTATTTTTGTTTTAATTTCTTTGTTTTTTCTTTCCCGATTGATTTTTTATTCCCCCCATTTTTTAAATCCCTATTAATTCATTTGTATATTTTCATTCCTTCCTTTTAGGCATTTTGTACCTTTTATTCTTGTATACTTTTGTAAAATATTGATTTTTTTTATCATAGAAATTTTGTTCTTCAATCTTTGATGAAATTCAGCATGATATTATTATTATTATTATTTTACTCCGTCATATCTTTTTCATTTAATTATGGTGCATTATTATTGTTTGTTTTCAATATATTTTTATATTCTTCTGTACTTTTATCCTATATTGTCTTCGTTAGGAAATGTTTTGTTAATGGAATGAATTGTTTTGTATACTTACTTCTGTAAGCTCCGTGTTGTGCATTTGTGGTGCACGAGGGGTACCGCTTGTTCAGTTATAAATAATAACTAAATAATATTTATGCATAATTTGATAATTCTTATCTCGTATACGAAGTATACCAGCGGGAGTGACCGCCCCGAAACTTCCTCGCATACGACCAGTAATGTGGCGTGAGTAAACACCCAGTGGGTAAATATTCTTGGGGTATTTACCCAAGGCCTAGTTATTTTGAGAAAAATAAATTATGATTGGTGATTTACAATGAAACATATCAAATTCATGAATTCCTGAAAATTAATATTTTACAAAAAGAATTGCGTATGTTCTCAATTTTTACACGCGCTGAGGTACCACAACTTAATTTAACGTTTTTGAGTAAGAAATCTTACTACAGATATCACGCAAGATTTTATCATATCTTCCATCTGGAGAATGTCAGAACGAAGTTTCGATTCGGGTTGCCATAATTTCCGAAGCGCGTGTTTGCGGCGCGCTACAATTTCCTTCGTAGACCGCCAAGGTCAAACGCCAACCATACTAACTTAAGTAAAACAAGTATGCGATTATACAGACCTACAGACAGTCAAACCTTTGTCGGATTTGGCCCAAAATTTTATACCGACCTACATTCATGATGATAAAACTGTGTACGAAATTTTATCCATCTAGCTATTCAAGTTTTTGAGTTATAGTGTTCGCATGACCGCGGACAAACAGACAGGCAGACTTCCCGTAGACGGATTTCGTCCAAAATTTGACAGAGACCTACAAATTATGTGTAAAGATCACATACCAAATTTCATCCCCGTAGCTCTAATAGTTTTCAAGTTATCGTGTTCACAGACACACAGACAGACATAATTCCAAAATTATGTTTTCGGACTCAGGGAGGTCTAAAACGTGGAGATTCGTCAAAATCTCGAGGTCGAATTTTTTGACGATTACAATACTTTCTCTTTGTATACTTCGTATACGAGATAGTAAACAAGGAGAAATCATTTCACTCGTCGAAAAATTCGACCTCGAGATGTTTGATGAACCACCGTTTCAGACCACCATCAGTTCAAAAAAGACATTTTTGTAATTATGTCTGTCTGTCTCTGGATACGACAACTCAAAAACGAAGCAAGCTAGAAAGTTGAAATTTGGTATGATTTCTTTACATTAAAACTGTAGATTTCTATCAAATTTGAAAAAAAAATCTTTAAGTAAAGTCTGCCTGTCTGTTAGTCCTTGTGGATATGGAGACTATAACTTCTCACAATCAGATAGATAAATGAAATTTTAATTATAGCTTTCTCCTCAGAATTGTAGAAACTTTATCAAATTTTGATGAAATCCTTAATGGGTTGACCGTCTGTCGGTCTGCACATTTGTGTGCATGTGGCACTGATAACTCAAGAACGCCACACCTTCATGAATGAAACTTCCTATGTGGTCTCGTCACTGAAGTGGTAGATCTGCATAAAACTTTGGTGAGAAGAAGAGCGCCCAAAATTCATATTCACCTTTCTCTATTGTGCGACGAATCACAAAATTCCCTGTAGTTTATTAGCATACTAGAAAGTCGAGAAGAAAACATTATCGACCGTTAATTAATTAAATTAATTTTAATATGACGATGATCAATTATATCACATCAGTGTTATTACAGAATCTGTTGTACATCTTGCAGAAGGAGAAAGGACGTGTATTAGGGTGGATCGAAAAGTATAGGAAAAAAATTTTTTTTTTTGAAATTCTTTTTGGCATGGGGCGGGAAAGTTGTGTCTTAAGTATATTAGTTTATATAATTTTTTTTTATTGAAATTCATTCATATCTTCCGGTGCCCCAAGCGCCTCAAAAATAGTTAACAATTGAATTTTTTATGAAAATTTACAATTTTTTTTGTTTTGTTTTGAAATTATTTTTGGCATGGGGTGGAAAAGTTGTGTCTTAGGTATATTAGTTTACATATATTTTTTTATTTAAATCCATTCATATCTTCCAGTGCCCCAAGTGCTCCAAAAATAGTTAAAAATGACATTTTTGGGGGGAAAATTATAAAAAAATATTTTCAAAATTTCCTTTAGCGCCGGGTAAGAAAGTTTTGTTTTGGGTATATTAATTTGCGCTTTTTTATTATTATTAAAGTTCATTCATATCTTCTGGTGGCCTGAAAGCCCCCCAAAAGATAAAAATTGACATTTTTACAAATATCTATTAAAAATTGTGAATTAATGAAAAATTGGCAGATTATTCAAGTATTAAAGTGTAAACTTATAAATAATTATAATTTTATAATAATACATGAAGTATAAATTTAATAGTCAAAGCAATAAATCACATAACTTATAAAAAGTGAACTTAATCATAGATTTTTTTTAATTCTATTAATTTGAAGATTTACATATTTCTAAAGGATGTAATCCTTTTTGTATTATAATGCTTGATAAGACTTCTTGATTTTATCCTATTCAATATGAAGCCGTTTCTCTTCTATTCTCCATATACACTTTCCGACGCTTCAAACACTATGAGAAAACACCTTTCTACAGCTTGGGTATGGCATGGATATTTTGACCATTCCTCTGTCTAACTTTTACCATGTTCTCTATTTATTTAAATGGCACATTCATGAAAAGAGGTGGTTCAAATGTCCAACTCGTTGCCAGTTAATAAGTGCAAAAAGATCCTTTGCTTTAAAATCTATTTTTGGTACTTGAAAAATTCTTATTCTGATAATCCTCTGTTTTCATATCTAGCACAAATTAGTTTTCGTAGTGCTAAAGACCTTATATTCTCTCTGTTATTTGTGAGAATTGACAATAGCAAATTTTCTGGATGACAAAAGAAGCTATTTTGTTGAATAAAAGTGTGTACTATATTTCTTAAATTGGGTTCCAGATATCTAAAAAATGAAATAAGTCTCCAAATATGCAGCGCTCCTTCTGTTATGGAGGGATTTGTCTTGACATGGAACCATACAGGTTGCGTATACCTTCATAATATATGTTGCAAGAATAATACGATTGTCAGATATTTTTTCTGTAACCACATACAACCTTAAAATTCTACCTGCAATTGTTAGACACCTTGAGTGAACAACTGGACCAGGCTTTCTTAATGCCAGGTCAGAATAACATTCACCACGTGATATCGCTAGGCAAATATCATATAGATATTGCTGATCATTGCTGAGAACCATTCTATCTATATTATGTGACATATTCTCCACATTTATTGAAGAAAAAGGAGCTACAGGTAGTTCCTCGTAGGTTTTGATTGCTTTACGAAGTGGTCGACAAAATTCGACCAGCTGTTGCCCATCCAAAGAATTTAGAAGATGACGGAGGGGTAACTCATTTGTTTGAAGCAAACAAATTCACCATTGTAATGGTCTATTAAGGCAAGTTCCATCAAGCGAATAATACCTCCCTTGTGCCCAGTATTAACATTTGTTCCATCGCCTCCAAATACTGTTAGCCCATTTAATCGCATACTATGTGTTCCAAAAAATTGAGTATTGATTCTTTTATGGCTTTAGCTCCTCCTGTTGCAGCAGTAACATGTCCGATATACACAGTACACAGTTAGGTTCGTTTACAAGAGTGTAATGCTCCTCTTTCGTGGTCTTTGAGTAGTAGTTTGTGTCCTTCTTAATTAGCACTTTTGTGTTGTCTTTTATCCCATCGAAATATAATCCGGTTAAAAGAGACAAAGACACTGTTAACTTAGTAGACTTTGAAACTGCATTTTAAAGCTTTTTACGCTGTCTACGAATTTTATTGCGATCTACCACATGCGAAGCCTCGCCTTCGTGTACAATTCCAATGTCTTGTAGAACAGCACTGGCAAATAAAGTAGCTGTTCTATCTGAAACTCCGTATCGATCACATTCCATTGCTAAGGTAAGAAAATCTAAACGATTTTATGATTGAAATTCCAAGGTAATTACATCCGTATCTGTATACAAGGACGAAGACATAGTGTTGAGCTCAAGCAACTCCTTTGATTGAGCATAAGCAGCATCAGTTTTAACCATTTTACGTTTTATTCTTTTGTCTTCCATCTGTTTTCTTTTTTTCTTTTCTCTTTTTTTCATTAGCAATTACTTCCACTTCTCCAATAACCATTTTCCTTTCTAATATTCGATCTTTTATAAATAATCACTTAGCAAGTGAAATGTTCATGTCTTCTTGAAATTTACATTTATCGAAATTTGTACACTTACAAAATGTGATATCGAACAAGCACGATATTTTTTCAGTACGATAATTTTCCAATTTTTGTTGGTATTTTTTATCATTCATTCGCCCTCTCCTCTACGTTTCTCCTTGTAAAATCGTTTCTTTAACACATTTTTAATTTTTGATTTTTAATTCGAAATTTGCATAAAAAATGTTTTTTTGCAAATATTTAAGCGTTTTGGGGCACCGGAAGATATTAAACAAAGTTGAAAAAATTTTGCATATATTCTAATACACTTAAAAGACAACTTTTGCACCCTATGCCGATTATTTTATCCAAACTTTGATTTTTCGATCCACCCTAACGTGTATGCAGATGGATGTTAAATAGTGTGCACAGGGGAACAACTGCGCCATCTGGCGAACAAAAACTCTAGGAACTCCAAAGACTGTTCGTCAGTTGAGAGGGAAACCGCTTAGGGTGATGGATGACTACCAGCGATAACCTTTTCCTCGTAAATTCTTGTTTCGTTCGAAATAATGTTTAATCCTATTCATTGTGCATGTAGCGTTTGTGTTGTGACCACGTGTTAGCACAGCACTTAACTATGCCACGGAGTGTGCCATCATAGTGTCTTGGCATAGGAGGCTAGCGCCAAATTTCGAACAAGAATACCTGAAAAGATTTACCAATAGCCTCGTTTCCAGGCAAAAAAATCGTAGGATTCTTCAGTCAAAACAGAGATATCTTCCGATCTCTCTAGCCTTCCAGCGAAACTCAAGCAACAAGCTCCAAATGACCCGACCTGCCCCCCCACCCCCCTCGAAAAAAATGAAAAACAACAACCAACACCTCCTTCCAGAACTTGTGCGAAATATCTTTAACCCTCGGAGACGCGCATCGGGCCTGCGAGGCCCGGTGTCTGCAAGGATTTATTACAGAAAATTAACCCCTGAACGAAAAAAACTCCAGATTCACAGTAGCTGCATTCAAGATCGCTTACTTGCTGATCACAGGTATTTCAAGAATTTCCTCTCATTTGTTATCTCAGAACACAGAAGGTCAGGCTTCCGAAGCCCGATGCGCGCTCGTGTTTCTATGTAGGATTAATAAATAGAACGGATGGATCGCGACAATTTATCGCTATTCGAACTACAAATATGAGATGTAAAGATAAGAAAAGCTTTTAGCAGAAAATCAACTAATTAAAAATCGATTAACGAAGAAAATAATGAAATTGTTGCTGTTGAATTAGTTAGAGATCATATGTCGAATTTTGAAAAGGAATTAGACAAGTAATGAAATATTGTGAGTCCACCGATTATTTAGAAGAAGGCTGGCGTTAGGAAATGGTGTAGTAAACAGTAAGATTGATAGAATTAACCAAATGGTGTGAAGTAGAACCTTGCAAAAATATGAGAACTTTTTACACACAACATCATACAACTACCCGAAAACTTTGGTGAAGCAAAAGTTGTATACCGGTTCAAAAGTCTTGGAAATGCTATCGACGAGACAGATGATGCATTATTACTTATTTTCAGGAGAATTCAGGTAATTTTGGCCGGGAAAGCCAACATTTTCATAAATACCTTGGAAATACAAGTGTTCATCAATTTTCTTTAATTTAATGCGCTTCCCAGAAGAGATTTATATGAAAATTATTTTATTAATATTTCATATTCTGTTCACTAGTGCAGCAAATGTTTCCTATTAAAGTAAATGTAATTTTCTGTGCGTTTTGTTGAAAAAACAGTACCCCGGGACTACGAGGCCCGACGCGCCCGATGCCCGAGCGCGTCCTGGCGGCTTAAGATTGTGTCTCCAGTGAGTGAAATTACTTGCCTCCAAAATTCTGATGGATACGGGGGTAAGAGACGGCGTTCTGTTCAGTGCCCATGTGTGTCTCCTCGTAGGTGATCGTCCAGTAACTAAGAGAGTAAAAAATTGACCTGGTGTTGTCCTGCTTTTATGGTGTTCGTAATGAAGTCAGTACAACAGTTCTGTTTGCCATGTGACTATGACATCACGCGAATTCACCCCATTCGAGGTGATTTTACTTTTCAGAAGATGGTTTTGTCCTAAAACTTAATAATTTTACGTACATACACTGCACTTCCTGATTATCGGATTGACGAGTAACTAATTTAATTTGTTTTGTTCACAAATATTAATACTTCTGCAGTTACACAGACACATCGTTGTTATAAATTTTTGTCTTTGCATTTGAAATTGTCTTCTGGAAAAATCGGGTGGCTATTGTAACTTCTAATGCAACTTGTACTTCTATTATTTGTCTTTAACCAATACCGCCTTTTCCCTCTTCAATTAAAAAAAATCATTCATAAGTCGACAACTTTTAGGAAGGATAAGGAAAATATACAGTTAAACGAGAATTATTTAATCAATGAAAGCACACTACAGAGAAGACTCCATTTACAGAGTGCATGATCAAAAACCTACAAAAAACACAAGCCACAAAGAATCTTTCTCAAGCCACAAAGAATTACGCTCAGCAAAACGCATTTGATGCAATGTATTTTAATTGCAGAATACCATTTCATATTATGTGCACAAGTACTTCATTCGTCATTCTTCTCTTTATATGTTATATCAAGATGTCGGTAAGGAGTAGTGTTGTGAAAGGAGTTTCAGATATACTTTCAAATTTCTTTGTCTACTTTCCGTTTAGAGTTTCAACTTTACTCTACAGATTTGTTCTTAGAACGAAAGTCAACAAATGTACTTTCTTTATTTTGTGAAGTCGTCTGGCGGGGTTTTACTGCTTTTTGTGCAGCAAAATCACTTTAACTGGGAAACAACATTTACAGAGTTTTCGCGTGTAGGTATTTACCAAGCTAGAAAGAAGAAGGGGGGAATTAGGAATTAGAAAAAGATTATAAAATAGTATTATTAATTATAATACCTGATAAATATTATGATACCTGATTTATAATTCATTTTAAATATTTGTTTAGTTATTTATATTTAAAATCGATCTGATTTAGCATTCAATTAGGGGAAAGTCATAAAATTTGGACCGACTCTTAGATTGGGCCGGTATCATCACTTCAATTCTATTAACCCCTTGGCTCCTATATATCCACTTAACACCACAGCATACCCCGCACTCGGCGCCAAGACGGCTCCCCGTCGGGTGGGTGGGTATGCGTGAGACTTTATTGAAAAAAGCCAGAGTAAAAAAAAAAAATACAATTTCTATAAAAAGATAACAAAAAAAGGACATTTAATACAAAAGAATATAATATTTTTTTTAAGTTCAGTCTTTCAGGTCGTTGTGTTGTTGAATTTGAGAGGGTCGTGCCCTGTGTATGGAAGAAGACAGAATATGAGTACATAGGGTTACTTGGGTCTGTGGCTAGTTGTTGTCGCCATCTTTTGGAAATAAGATTGTTTCGTTTTCCGCGATGAAGTGGATGAGTTTTCTGATTTTCGCCCTAGAATTGTCGTTGTTCATGACTCTTTTCCACCAAAGTGGTTCTAGGTCAGCTGACGGTTTTGTTAGGTGGTATGATGTTGTAAACAGGCAACTTGTAGCATAGTGTAAGGGGTTCCCCAGGTTTCAGCAGCCACAGGAATCGCTGCTTCTGATGTTGAATCTCCCATATATCCACTAAAGTACATTGATAAAATCCATGTATCCTCTAGTAAATACATGATATATAATAGTATAAAACCACATGTAACCAAAGAAGAGACATCAGACAATGAAATGTACTGTATTGGGATTGAAATACATACATATATTCTCTAGACTGGGTTATAAGAATTGTTAAACTACAAAGTTTCATGATATTGCTCAAAGTGTTCACGGGTACAAAACTATTTTTGACATGCATTACATGAATGAATAGTCCGTTTGGTTTTTTCATTTATGTTATAACACGCCCAACATCTATTTCGCATTCTTCTTGAACCTTCCAAGATATTATCAACGAGTACCTGAAGTTTGTCAGGTGTATTTTTAGTGTTGAAATCGTCTTTCAATTTTGCATAATTATCAACATGTTTTGCAAGAATTTCATCACAGGCTAATAGAGTGAAATCTTTTAGTCCTGGTTTGTTTGAATGATAGATATTATAAAACACATTCGCATTTAGAAGCATTCTATGGATAATATGGAGTCCTAACTTTTTAAACCATGCGTAACTTTTCCTTGCACAATGATAAGGCTCCAATGCAGAAAGGGGGCAAATCTGAGTTCACGGCGTGCGCGAAGGTAGCGCCGTCTGGGAGCCTAGGGGTTAACCCGTTGCGGCTCAGTGTTCCATTGAAAGGAACACCCAACAACCCAAGTTTAAAATTTTCTAAAAAAAAAAACCTTTCTACTTTGAAACCCAAAAAATTGCAGGAAAAGGTAGGAAATCGTTCTCTTTTCGGAATATAGATGGCAGAATAATGAAATATCGCTTTTTTATAGAATTAATTATATATTTAAAATGCCTCAATCTCTTGATTCGGAGATGGGAATTTTTTGAGTTCTTGACGATTGCAATTTTAGCAAATTCACTTGACTATTTTCCTCCAGTAACCTTGAAGTATTAATTTATGATTTCGTGTAAGTTTCAACATTATTTTTTGAACGTATCAAGATGACTGTCCTCGGTGTGGTCCTCATGAGGGGGTGACCCAAAGGGAAACGACGCCTCCTTGCGGAAGAGAGGCAAGTTAAAAAAATTTGTAAATTCTATCACTAGACAATAAACTAAATAAATTCATGATTTCTCATTTCATTTCAACAATTTTAATACCTTGAGACGGAAAGGGTTAAATATTTGGGCCGTTAGATCGGTATATTATGTTGCAACGATGTAAACTTGGCGTATGAAATCCCTTAAGAGAAAGCGCCAAGTGTTTACAGTTAGGGAACAAGTGTTTAGATTTAGGTATCATCCATT
>BGPR01036427.1:0-15542 GCA_013235015.1 Araneus ventricosus
ATTCCGACATAAATTAAAATCTCTAACAGTAAATTACTAGTAGTTCTGCGAATCGTAGAACTCTCTCCTTCCCCCAATAAAAAAAAATTAAGATTTTCTCTTCATCGCATTTTTGAAAAGCTTATCAATTGTTATTCATTGTGAAACAGCATTGTTTTTAGAGACACCAGACTAGAGATGGCGGTTATTGGAAAAAAAAACCTGTTTTTGGTTAAACCGGTTTTTTTCACCTCCGGTTTAAACCGGTTTTTTTTACCTCCGGTTTAACCTGGTATTTAAAACTGCACAAAATAACCGGTTTTTGAAAAAAACGATCTTCAGGGAGTTTTTTAAAGAAAAGCAACGTTTGTGAACAGAATTTTTTAATATATAATAAGTAAGTATTAATACAATAATTAATTAATGTAATAAATAATGATTATAAATAAGTAATAATACAATATGCAATAATAATAAATGAGTATTTAATACAATAAGTAAGTATTGTAGACAGAATTTTAAGAATTGTATTAAGTAAAAAAAAGACATTAGAGAGCACAAACGTAAATAATAGTATTTTGTGTTGTTTGTGTTAGTTTGTATAATAATTAAAAAAAACTATGTCTAAATTTTTATACAGTCCCTCGCTCGAATAATATTTATTAAAATATTTTTGGCACACTGAAATTTTTAAAAAAATGTTCCACTCTTAAGCGACGAAAACTAATCGAGTTATGAAAGCTTGACTATGACAATTTTAGACCATCTCAGTGTCCACCTCGAGGAAGCGGTGGCAGTTTATTGGCCTAAGATGATGAAATTAAAAACTTCATAACTCGAACCTAAAATCGATCCTATAATTTGATAGCTGATTTTTTCGGTTTTTTTCCCCGGTTTTTGGGTTTAAAAAAATAACCGGTTTAAACCGGGGCAAAAAAAATAACCCAAAAAAAAAACGGTTAACCGAAACAAAAGAAACGGTTTTCGGTTTAAACCTGAAGATGTTTCCAATCCCTACACCTGATATCAAAATTTGATCCTCCAGGAGATACACTGGTGGACAAAAGTTTAGCACAATTCTTATTTTGCGACAAATTGGAGGTTAATATGTATAAAATGATTCGCAATCTGCTGAATTAGCAAAACATCTCTAGCTCTTTTACTTCGCTTATCTTTAAGCGGCAAATCGAAATATTTTGAAAAAGATGGCACCGAAAGTCCACAGAGAAAAATTGAATCCTTAAATTGGTTATTTAAAAAATATCGTTGAGAAAATTTCTCTATTAAATAGGTATCAAATTGAAATATTTTTTCAACTCGCGTTCGAACTAAGAAGATAGAACTCAATAACTTGGCGATAAATATTACAATTTGTCAAAGAAATATATATAAAAGCAAAAAGTCGTCATTGCTATAAAGATTAGACGATTTATGGGGCATGCGAAATTATCTTGGCGAAATCGCATTTCTTGGCGAGACGCGTCTAATAATTCCATTTAGGCTTAACAATTACAAGCGAATTTTTAAAGAATTTTAAATTGGTTACTGCGCCATATAGGGTAAAAAGGAAATGGTTTAGATGGTAAATGAGTTTAAATCTAAATTTAGAACTAAAAGATAGCCAAATATTATAAAAATAGGTAAAATTTTTTAGAGAAAAGCGGATAACGATACAGCGATACATAGTCATAAACGAACTGTGTTTATTTACAACTGTGTTTATTATTTATATAAATAAAATAATTATTTTATTAGCGAATTAAAATAAATAGAAAGAAAACATATATACACCGTTTTCTATTGCTTCAAGAAATATTTCTGCCAAATTTGAAGAAAATCGAACAACGCATTTGGTCGTAATCGTGCAACAAACATACATACAGACAAGCGCAAAATGCTGGAGTTAGAATGTAGACCTCTTTTCGCTCGGTGAATTAACGATATTGAAATCGAAATGGAAGTACCTATATTGTATTTGATGCTTTTCCTCCGCGTGTGTATGTGTGTGTGTGGGAGGGGAATCCCAAAAGAAAGTCTGATAAATCTTAAACATAACTCGTCAAATCTGAACGATAACTGTATTGGGATAACGGATTAACGTCAACATAGGAAAATTTATGTTCTAAAAAAATTTTAAGTTAATTTTTAAAAAATCATATATTTTTATTACGACTTGGACCTCTAGATAGAAGAATATGAGAAGTTTTCCCCCAACAGTACGAAACAGCTCGAAAGACGCGAAAAGAAATCTAGGGAATTCTCTCACTTTCAAGAACGCTATCCAGCTCGCGAATCATGTAAACTTTATTCAAAAGCACTCTATGAAAATTAATGAATGAAATTTGAGCTTGTTGGAGATTACATTGTCGAAAAAAATTTGGCATCGATTCTGGTACACTAGTAGTTCTGTTAGCAGTAGACCTCGCCCCCCCACAAAAAAAAAATCTAAGATCTGTTCTAGATCGCAGAAATTATATGCTCTCTCTCTCTACCATGTTTTATCGAACCCGAGATAGAAACTTTAGTTCTTATTTATCTGTAGCCAAGCTATATCGTATCCGACACTAATAATAATTCAATCTTAGAACATTTAGCTTCCAGTAAAGTACTTTTGACGTTTTGATAATTTATCCGGATAAAATACGATTTCAAATAGGGCGCAGAACTAGTGCATTGGCATTCTAATCAACTTTAAAATATGGAAAGAAATATATCTTTAATCCTAAAATCGCGCAAAGAGCCTAAAGTATGGAAAAAATGAATAAATACAACAATATTTAAAAAAATCATTGAAAAAAATCGATTTTTCGAGAATCGAACTATAATATGGCGCAAAAGTTGTGTATTACCATGCTAATGAACAGACAAATATGGAAAAAATTATACTTTTATTCTTCAGTTCACGCAGAAGGCCTAAAGTTTGGAAAAAATGACAAAAAACCTCAAACTTTACTTTTCCGCAAAAATTATACAGGCTACAGGTTATACTGGATTTTTTTTGGTTTCTATTAACATCCAAGAACCTAATTTTTTATTCGTAATGACAGATAAATTATATTTAAAAACCATTAACGACATTTGGAATTTGCGCAAAAGGCCCACAGTTTTAGTTTAGATGAAAAATGGAGGTTTCTACCGTTTAACAAATAAGTTCATTATGGTATTTTAAATTAAAAAATGCATTCTTTCTCAGTACTTCGTTAATGTAATCTATAATATTTATTCAATTTTGAGAAGCTGTCTTTTCTCTGAATGGGAGAAGATCTTTTGTCAGCTCTTCGCCCATTTCACAATTTCTTTTATGAAATGACCCAGAACTCACCACGAGGAGATGGCTGTAATTCGAGTTCCACCTTTGCCCTACCTAACCATCCAACCAATTAGGGTTTGTTAAATTATGACGATTTAGCCAAGGAAGTTGTCTTAAATTCAGATTTATTATCAAATTTTGGCATTGTGGATTTTGAGAACAAATTTGCTCTAATGTAGCCATCTCTGCTCCTTTGTCAGCACACTTTTTCTGCATACCCCGCAACTAATTTTATGTATCTTTCAATGGTATTGGTATGACATGTATATTAGCCTGTAGCATCAAAATTTACTGATTGAGTCTGAAAAGTTCCAACAGTCTTCACCTAATGAGTTTGGGTTCCTGCCTTTAATATCCTCCTGTAGCCCGATTCTCGTATATTTTATCTCTCATTCACCGCCATAGCCAGCAACATGTTCTCTGGGTGGCAGAAGAACGCGTTTCTCTCAATCACAGGATCGATTATTCTTTTTATGTTGTCTGGCAAATGTCTTGCTGACTGAAAAACTTTACAGATATGTTTCGGACCGTATTTGACAGACGGTTATCTTTTAATGGCCAACCAGACAGGAGCATATGTCTTCATAATGTAGTTACCAAGCATTTTGAGTTCGCATGTAGCGTTAGTTTGGAACACGAACAAGCTTAAGACTCGGTTTGCACATCTCAGCCATCAGGAGTCACTGAGAGGCTCAGGATCTCTTACGGCCAGATCTGGATAGCATTGACCTGTCTGGATTGCTCTGACAATATCAAGAAGGTCCTGTTGATCTTTTTTATGATCAATTTTATTTATATTGATTTCATCTAACTTAGTTCCTTCTAAATTTACGTTGGGAAATTTCTCGCAATTAGTCAGTAGTTTGCATATTTTTCCAGAAAATGACGCTGGGCCCGTCGTCTCTCCGTCCAAATATTCAAATAAATTTTGGAATGGTAGCGCTTTGAAGGAAAGTAAGCATATTAACCACTGCGGCGGGCGCTGAATTCTAAGATCTATTTTGCGGATAACACCATTTTTCTATCAAATGTTTCTTGATCTACCATCACAACCAATTGCTTCCAGTTCATTACTGACAACATTATGATCTTCCAAGTACTTATGTATGCACTTGGCTATATCACTACCGGTTTCAATTGCTGGTGTGACGTAGCCGACATATTGCCCACCAGGTTTTTAAGCATCACACTAATGTGCTCTCCTTTCCTTATTCTTCGGTATATTTTAGTTCCCATTTTTTTTTGATAGATAGTATAATCTTTTCTACCATCAAAATATATTCCCTTTGTTACTATTACCTTAGCTTTTCGTTTCTTCAAATTTCATTAAATACTGCGTACTTTTATAACATAGTCACAACAAAGATTACATAACCAGATTGAGTCCCAGTGCTAAGCACTTTTACTCTATTTGAACAAACATTGATTGCCTTAGACTCAGAACATTTTAATTAAACAAAAAACAAGACACACACAAAAACAAAAAGAACAAAAGAGGGGAAGGGTGCACACCACGAGTTGAAATGATGATAAATAAAATGGAACTGATTAAAAAGCAATGTGCAAGGGAAAAATGAAGTTAAGGTGGTTTGAGGGGGAGTGACCACTTGGTCGTAGTATATGGGTACCTGTAGCGACCGGTGAATTCTGTGAAATCAGTTTGGTCTGCTATAAGGTTGTTGGGATGGTCGACGATTCCTGAGAAAAATTTTCTTGAAAGTTTTTGAATATGGTCTTCAATAGATTCGATTTGGAGGTCGGAGTGGATGACAGAGTTTCTAATGAACCAAGGTGCATTAACTATGATCCTGAGAAGTTTATTTTGAAGTATTTGAACTTTTTTCCTGTTGGATGGGGCTGCAAGTCCCCAGATAGGTGCGACATAGGTGAGAATTGGCCTAAGAACTTGTTTAAAGAGAATTAGTTTATTTTCAAGGGAGAGACTGGAATTTCTACCAATGAGTGGAAGACAAAGATAAATTTTAGCCCAGAATTTTTCTTTTAAGTAGCTGATGTGTTGCTTGAAAGTGAGTTTGTTATCAATAATGAGCCCGAGGTACTTAACTTCTGTCACCCACTCAATAGTTTCGTCAAAAAGTTCCAAATTTGCAGGGTCGAAGTTGGAGCTACCTTTACGGAAAATGATGGCCTTGGTTTTGTCTGTGATAACAGCAATTCTCCATTTAGTTAGCCATTCTTCCAGCGAGACAAGGAAAGATTGGAGAGTACGTAAAATATATTTGATTGTTGTGCCTTGAGCGAGGACTGTAGAGTCGTCTGCGAAGAGGCAGGTGATGGTTCTGGGGTGTGAAGGGAAATCTGATGTGAAGATGGAGTAAAGAATAGGACTGAGAACACTTTCTTGAGGCGTGCCTGCTTTAATGTCACCCGTGTTGGATGTTTCGCCGTGGATGACGACTTTGAAAGTTCTATTTTCAAGGAAGCTTTTAAGAATGTTAATTAAGTATTTGGGAAAATTTAGCTGGATAAGTTTATATATAAGTCCATCATGCCAAACCCGATCAAAGGCCTTTTGGATGTCAAGAAAGATACCTCCAGTGTAAAATTTATTGTTCATGCCTTCAGTGATGGAGTTAGTGACACGAAGAAGTTGGTGGATAGTTGAATGTTGCGCTCTGAAGCCAAACTGTTCTTTAGGAATAATATTGTTGGAATCACAGTAGCTGTTGATCCTTTTCTGAAGTACCTTTTCAAAAATTTTCCCAAGTGAGCTGAGAAGACTGATGGGTCTGTAACTTTGTGGGAACTTAGGGTCTTTGCCAGGTTTGCTGAGCATGATTATATTAGCTTGTTTCCATCTTAATGGGAAGTAATTGAAAGTGAGACATTTGTTGAAGATTTTAGTTAGAAAAGTAAGTGCATTAGGGGTAATAAGCTTGAGGGCTTTATTAGGGATTTTGTCTGGGCCAGAAGTTTTTCGAATGTTGAGTTTGGCAATGATTGTCAAAATCTCAGCTGGGGATGAAAGTGGTGCAGAGCTTGGGCTATTGTTCATGTGAAAGTAACCATCAATATCGTTCTCAACTTTTTCTATGAAGTTATCATCATATGGTTCGATGTTTTCTTGAAAAGATTCTTCAAGAGCACTCCTGAATATATCTGCTTTATCTGCACAAGAGAAGACCAGTCCACTAGGTCCCAAGATGGGTGGGATGCTAACGTACTTCTTAGTAAGCTTTCTAGCCATATTATAGAGGGAGATGTCTTCAGTGTTGAGACCTTGCAGGAGCTCCTTCCATCTGTTATTATCCCAAATTTCGATGTCATTTTTGATTTCCTCGGATAGTTTATTGCAAGCTGTTTTATATGGAGGGTATCTGGTATGTTGCCATCTCTTCCTGATATTGTTCCTGAGGGTAATTTTATTAGTGATGAAAGGAGGGAGTTTGCGATGAACAGTATTGATTGATTTTGTTTTACTCGAAAGGTTAATTGCTGTATTAATACCACATTCAAATTTTGTTATTGCTTCATCAATATCCCTAATGCTGTTGATTGTTGGATTGCCCGGAATATTCCTGGAGATGATATCCTGGAACCTGTTCCAGTTTGTGGTTGTAAGAGATCTGAGTGGGATGGGGAGAACATTTGAAAGAAGGAACTCAAACCATACAGGATTGTGGTCGCTGGGAAGAGCATTAATAGCAACAGCTTCAGCTGCACTAATATTTTTAACAACAGCAAAGTCCAGAGTTGCATTCAGGGCGTAAGAGTTAGAGAAATAGGTTGGCTGCAGGGGAGCTATAATAGAGAAGTTGTTATTATTAACCCAGTCATAGATGAGATGTCCATTTCTGTTTTAGCGACCAGTGTTCCAAGAGGAGTGTTTGGCGTTGAAATCGCCAAAGCAGATGACTTGAGAGTTAGAACAGAAAATCCTGTTTAGCTCGAATGTGTCAATAAGGACATGAGGAGGTCTGTAGATGGAAACAACGGTGATTTGCTTTTTATTAGGGAGATCAATACAAATTGCAGAGTTTTCAAAAGTAATGGAGTCAAAGTTAACTTCGTGGTGTGCGATACCCATTTTAATGAAAATTGCAGTGCCTCCCCCCCGGTGGGTTGTTCTATCTGTCCTATAAACAGTGAAGTTTGGAATTTTGATTTTGTCGGCAGGATTAAGGTGTGTTTCCTGAATGCTAATTATGTGTGGGTCTTGTTCCGCAATGAAATGGGTTAGTTCTTTGATTTTATGCCTGAGCCCATTTGCATTCCAGCCAATGCACCTGAGTGGAGATTCTGAGTTTGGGTTATTGAACGTGAGGCAGACTGTTGGTATCGCTATCTAGGGCCACGAGGACCTCGCTGAAAAGTGCAGTGACCTTGTTGATAAGGTTGGTTAGGAGTACGGAAGTATTCGTATTATTTGACTTGAGTTGGGGTTGAGATGCCACAGTCGCTCGAATGATGGGAGCAGGCAGGTTAATTTTCGGTTTTGGTACTGAAGCAGCCAGTGTTTTGCTGAGGGGGTTTTCGGCAGACCATCTGGAGGCTGGTGGTTCGGGTGGAATTAAGTTGCTTGGGTGTTTAGGACAACCCGAATAATTAGCAGTGTGGTCTCCACCACATAAAGCACATTTAGCTGGAGTGTCCATTTGTTTTTGGCATTGTCTGGTGGCATGTGGACCAGCACATTTAAGACATACAGGGTCCCTAGTACACTGCCTACTGCTGTGAAAATATTGTTGACAGTTGTAGCACTGCCCTGGCTGAGTTCTACGTTTGAGAGGTTCAACCTTAACCCTCATATATTCAATTGTGTAAATGTCATAAATTTTCTTACTTGCCTCAGTTTTAGGTAAAATGACAAGGAAAAGGGGGTTTGAGTTGAAGTTTCTGTGCTTCAGAGGGGCAATATATACAGGGCTAAATCAGTATCTTTTTAGTTCTGTGTCAATATCTTGAGTGGAAAAATCGCTTGGTAGACCACGAATTACAATTTTCATCTGCTTTTCCTGAGGAAATTCATAGGTGTGGGCTTTTAATTTATTCTGATCAACGTATCGTCTGATTGCCCTATGTGCTTCAGCTGTGGTTGGGAATACTTTAAGTTTGCCTCCCATGCAGCGGCCTGTAATAGGAGTACCAATTAATTGGTTAAGATCATTAAGAAGAGCTTTGGTATTGGTAGCTTGATCGACAATGATTGGTGGAATATACATTTTCTTCTCACTTTCGTTATTTTTATTTTGTTCTTGGCCAGCTGACACATTAGTAACAGAATTTGTCTCAGGAGTGACCGAAGAATCATTATTTACATTTTCCATGGTAATTGATTGAGGGGAAGGCACAGAAGAAGAGTTTGGGTTGATAGAATGATTAACCGTTTCATTTGTGGTAGGAACATCCATTGGGTCATTAATTATGTCATCATCATCGACCGCAAGAGCGTCGAACGAGTTGGACAATTTAAGGGGGCTTTCCGAAGTCTTATTTCTCTTTAGTGAGATATGAGAGGTAAGATTAGCCCGTTTATGCTTCTTATTTTGGGATTTAGAATGGCTTTTACCAGAAGGGGTTTGAGGGCCAAGAGCAATTTGCAATTTGGTTTGCATATCTGAAATTTGCAGATTGAAGGATCTTTTAAGCACTTTGTTACCAATGTACATTATCTTTGCTAACAAACAAGCTTCATCTGGAGTAAGATTGACATTATTAAGAAAACTTTCACAATTTAAGGTAATTTCGTCATGAAACGAGTCAAGGTCATCAACATTATTGAGTGAGTCAAGAACAGGCAATGCAATATTACGTTCAAAAGAGTAAGACATGCAGTATGCAAAGGGACTTACCTGGGTTGGAGCTTCAGAATTGGAAACGTCTGCTAGCTGAGAAGAGTCCATGATTTAAGTAGAGTAAGAAAAGTTCACAAATAAAATAATGATCGAGGAATTGTCCACTCGAAACACACAAAAAATCCACTTAGTTCGGAAGCACACGTGCGCGCCGAAGCGCTGGCGCCGTGGAGTCTGCCAAACCGGAAACGTGCGGAAATAAAGTGATATAGTCCAAAATAGCAACGTATAAAGTTTTCCCCCAGACCATGTAACGATTTGAAGTAAAAATTGTTATCTTATCTAGAAATAAGAAACCGATTTTTCACGAAATTTGAAAATTTTTAACCCTAAAACGCGTGCTTGAAATAAAAAGTGTTACTTTTATAAATATTTTTTTTCGTTATTATGCATAAAAAATAAAGTTCTTGGGTGTTATTAGAAAACAAAAACTGCAGCCTGCATAATTTTAGCGTAAAAAGAATTTTTGAGGTTTTTTGTCATTTTATCAAAATTTTAGGCCTTTTGTGCGAACTGAAGATTAAAAGAATAATCTTTGCCATATTTTTCGCTTATTAGCATGGTAATACACAACAATTACGTCATATTAGTGTTCGATACTCGAAAAATTGATTTTTTCCAACGATTTTTTAAATATTGTTGCTTTTTGTTATTATTTCCGAACTTTCGGCTCCTTGTGCTATTTTAAGATTAAATTTATAATTTTTTCCATATTTTCCCGTTTATTTGAATGATAATACACAAGTTTTTCGCCCTATTTGAATTGTATTATCGAAAAATCAATTTTTTTTTTCGACCCAGTCTAATGTGTACTTTGGGGCAATTTGTTTAATTTGAATTTATTAGAAATTAAACGGATTTGACTTTTTTCCTTGACAACTTTAGGAAGTATTACACCACCAAAATTATTTTACACCGTCTAAAAATTTTTGAAACGTGTTTTTCTATGCTATACGATAGTTTTTCTAGTTTAGAAAAATGGAAACTCATCCTTACTCCCAGCACCTTTGAAACGATAAAAATTTCAAACTTAATTTTTGTTTTCCAGCCTGGACTTTAAAGTCCAAATTATAAATAAAAACAATATCATGAGCCATGAGCAATCGATTTTAAACCGAGAAGAAAATAAATATGTATAATGTTTCTATTAAAATAGTGGTAAAACTTTCTGGGTCGTCCGACAATCGTGTGCATCTAAATGTGTGATTTTTACTATGACATTTAATATACAAATTATCTCTTCAAAATCAATGTAAATTTGAACTATTCTAAGAAAAATATGTTCAAGCAATTAGTTACTAGTTAAAATTCGGCCCCTTCTGGATAATTTAGAAAATAGTTAGCTACTTAATTTTATTATAAGAGAATTAGCAGTCTTTGAAACACAGCCTCATATCGGCGTTAACTCGAGAATAATTGTGCACTTTTCAATAGATGATGTTAATTGATGAATTTGATGTGCTTAGCACCATTTTATAACATGACAGTTTAGGAAAAAAATACCACGAATTTGATAGTAATTATATTATAACATGTATTCTAAATTTAGAATCATAAAAGCAGTTCCGTTTTAATTTTATTTAATTATTTTCTCAGTTAAACCTTAAACTGAAGTAGTTGAATCTGAAATGTCTCAATATTAATCGAAATCATATGCACCTTGCATTAACTACAATTCTGCATTCAGATCACTCCATTTATTCTAGATCAAATATAACAAATATCAACTGTTAAGAAAACTCTTATAAGACTTAAACTGCTCTTTTAACACGATACAAGTACCAATGGAACATTTGCATCCTGTTTTTCCGTGATTTATGAAAGAACATTTTATGCACGTAGTCGTTTAACCCTCTGAGAACCAATTATTTTGAACTTTTACCTCTTAGGTTAGAAAGCTTAGCTTTTAAAGCGAATGAACCACTCTTTTTTGTATTTAATTATATGTCTGAAATCTTAAGAATAGTTTATCCATGATGTTTCTGAGAAAATATACATATAAATACGAGCTATCTGCTTTTGAACTGAACATGAAAAATGTAAAAAGTCGTTTGAAAAGCTCGGGAGGGTTTTAAAATATCACCCAGTATATGTTCAAACAACCTAATACACCTAGAAATGTCGATTTCAAAGAGTAGTGCACTCTTTCATAAATTGTCAATCTAGGTGTGTATTTAGAGAAAGAACTTCAATAAACTTTATTGTAAAATGTTTGCCAAAGGGCAAAAAAACAATTTTGAAATCCATTTGATTGGTAGAAAAAGGATTAAATACAAATAATAGCTAAAAAACAGAATTCATCTTACGAAAAATAAAATAAATAATACTGAAATGAGAGATATAAACGTTGTTTCAGGTAGGGGATGTATTTCAATCTTTGATAAATTTCTTTAGCAGTTCTGTTTCCTTCTGAGTTCAACAGCAGTCACGGATGCGTGGGTTAAACGTTATTTATTGAATGTTCCGAAAATTACATAGAGTATTTTGTGTATCACTCAAAATCTGACTTTAAATCAGAGGTTTTCTATGAAAAAAAATTACAATTATGATTTTTCTAAATATAGGTAATTAAGTTTTATCTCTATTATTATTATAAACATTTAAAGCTACTTGCCGCCATAAAGAAGCTATTCCGAGGAACTCGGGTGATTCTTTAGTTGACATGTTTTTCCATGTACATGGCAGGACAATTGGCAAGCTTTTTCTAAAGCTAAGTGTTCTATTGCATGAAGCACAAGTGTATGTGCTCAATTGCTTTTTTTCCAACTAAAAATAGTTGACGGTCATTGACAGTATTTAGTAGGGATGCTGAATTATTTCGGACGTAAATTCCATTGACAGTAAGAATAATCGAATCAGACAGATTAACCAATCAGCAACACAGGAAAACAAATTCTCTGGGAAATTCAAAAATAATTCCTAGGCACTTATGCCTATACAAAATAATACCTATAGATTTTAAAATTTATAGATTATTAAAGACTTCAGAGAACTACTGAGAACATATACAAGAACAGCAGACCTTCTTAATTATTTTCGCCGGCCAAACTCAATAAAAAGCTCTTTACTCTTTCGCATAATTGAAAAAATAGATACTAACAAAACAGTGACATCTGAAATCATTGTTCGTTTACTGATATGATCAGTACAATTTTCAGTAGCAGGTTTTCTTGAAGAAGTTAGCAATTTGCAAGTTCATGTCATGTAGGTGAAAACTATGGACACATCTAAGTTTCTATGTTTGAAATAACTTAGTTTTCAAGTGTCCAAAAGTTTGTATTTCCTCCATACTATTTGCATGAAACCTCTGTCATGAAGAAGTGAAATAGTTGCTTTTTATTCTGATCTATTCGCAAGAAGTCATCGTAGTTGTAATAGATTTCTGTAGATAGTGTTACCTGTATAACAATTTCTATTCCTTTCAATCAGTGATAACCAGACTTCAAGAATAAGAGGTTATAGTCCCTAATAACACGAAACGCTGTACAATATTGTTACGATATCTTCACGATATTGTACGGCATTCAGAATAGTCGTAGAGATATCGTGCAATATCTTGTGCTTGGGGGTTATGGAATACCACATCAATTCTAGTCAAAGAGTGAAGGTATGAATTTATGGCTTAGAGATAACATTAGAATAGTCCATACATGCTTTGTTTCTTTCGAATTTGTAGTTGAACTGTTATTGTAATAATGGTTTCAGTTTTCTAAAAAAAACTAACTAAATCAACTTTTTATGACCAAATATTGAATGTGGGAGAATTTAAAACTCGTGAGAGAAAGATACTTCGATATCTACCTCAGTAGTTTTACGAGCTATATGAATTTAACAAAATTATCTATCTTTACTAAATTATCTTCTCAGTGCATCTCTTTTAGCTCTTCTCTTCGATATACTTTTTAGAAACATTGAAGATATGAATATCATTTTTCTAATGATATCATGTATTTACTATTCAACATTTTTGGAATTTTGTCTGTCCGTTTGTCTCCTCTATCTGTCGCAAAAGTTTAGAGAAGGGCGTGCAGACTCCGATGCTGTCCTCGTTATCTGGCCACATCTCACAATTAAATGATGTCTTGAAAAATATACCTCATGTTTATTCTGAACTAGACTTTAATACAACTAATTTTTTTTAAAAAAAACTTATTTTAAACAGAGGATCATGTTTCATTTACGTAGAAATCTGCTTATCTGTAAGCACGACAACTCAAAAATGATTTAAGCATGACTGATGAAATTTAGTATGCGGTCTTTGCACCAAATTTGCAAATTTGTATAAAGTTTTGGACGAAATCCATTTGTTAGAAATCTTCCTGTCCATGTAAATGTGAACGCGGTTACTCAAATAATAGGTAGACGGATAAAATTTGGTAGATAAATTTATCATTAAAATTGTAGATTTGTTTCAAATTTTGGACTGAATCCTGCAATGTGTTGGCTGTTTGTCTGCCTGCAAATTCGTGTGTGAGTGAACACGATAACATTAAAACTCAACGACTTGATTAATTCATATGGAAACACCTCGACCTAATTCGAAGCCGTTCACCAAAACTGAAAGACCGGCAGCCGCGACAGAAAATCAATTGTTTCGAGGTGCTCAGTGAGTTTTTCTGAGACTATATATGGGTTTTGATGGCTGTATATAATAGCAGCGTCACTGTTCTTACAAATTTTGGAAAAATTATTTTTTGAAACAAATTCCGAAAAAAATAAATTTGCAAATTTATTATGCAACTGTATAGTGATTATTGTGCTGTAATTCTGCGCATTACTAGAACGTAGTTTAATCTTAAGTTGTTCATTAATCTCGTCTAGAGTTGTGTTTATCTGTAAAGCTCAATTCTGACATGATTTCCAAGTTAACAGGTTAATAAGGAACTTTCTGAAAAACTCTAATTCCATCTATAGACACGATTAAGAATTTTTTTTATTTAAATATCTGGAAATATCTTCTAAAAACACAAACTAATACCAATGAAGAGAGCCATGCTTAAAATGGATCAGAAATTCACAGAATTATGTGATATAATAATGTTGATTTATTCGTACACATATATTTTGAAAAAGAAGGCAGTCACAATATTCAGTGTATGGCATTATTTATAACGCCGCTCTTAAATTTAAAATCAGAGTTTTTCAATTTATCGTATTCGAAGTGTACAAAGAGAAAGTATTGTAAACGTCAAAAATTCGACCTCGAGATATTGAAAAATCATTCCGTTTTATTTCTAGTTTTCTTCCGTTTAGTTTTTCCCGTTTTAGTCAGGGCCAGATTAAGCCTTTCAGGGGCCCTTAGGTAATTCAAGAATAGGGGCTATTTTCCCCTCCTCAACTGTCTTTCATAACCGGCTATTTTTTATTGAAATTAATTAAATATCCTTATAAGCAGATTTTAAATAACAAGATGTTATCTTGTGATATTGAATCATTCTGCCATTTTCAAAAAAAATTTATTTCCTTTGTTACTATTAGACGATCCATAGCCCCTGATTTTTCACAAAACTTGAAAATATTTAACCATAAAACGCGCGCCTACTCAAAATAATAAGTGTAACTTTTATAAATATTTCTTTTCGTTATAACGCATCAAAATTGAAGTTCTTGGATATTATTCAAAACAAAAAACTGTAGCCTGTATAATTTTAGCGTAAATGTAATTTTTGAGGTTTTTGTCATTTTTTTCGATTTTTAGGCTTCTTGTGTGAGCTGAAGGTTAAAAGTGTAAGCCTTCCATATTCTTTCATTGATTAACATGGAAATACACAACCTTTGTGAGCCATAAATCGATTTTTTTTTCAATTTATTTTAAATATTGTTATTTTTTGTCATTTTTCCCAAACTTTCGACTCCTTTCGTGATTTTATGATTAAAGGTAAAATTTTTTTCAATGTTTGTCCGTTGATTTGAATGGTAATGCACAAGTTTTGCGTCCTATTTGAATTGTATATTCTAAAAATCTATTTTTTTCGACCCACCCTAATGTGTACTTTGGGGCAATTTGTTCAATTTGAATTTATTAAAAATTATGCGGATTTGACTTTTTTCCATGGCAACTTCAGAAAGTTTTAGACCACTAAAATTATTTTACACCGTCTAAAAATTTTTGAAAAGTATTTTTCTATGCTAGACGAGAGTTTTTCTAGTTTAGTCGCTGTTCAATTTTTTTCAGTATTAATATGCTTTGAAATATTTGCTATGTATAAATGTGATGGTATTTTATCGTTCAACTCGTTTCCAGATAGATGTTATGAAACAGGATCATTAGAGATAACATTTATCCCTGAAACTTGAAAATAAAATTAAAAAAATGAAACCTAATTTTTGATTTTCAGCCTGGACATAAAGTTCCAAGTTATAAATAAAAAAAATGGTTATCTATACATGGAATCTCGTTGGTTCATTGAAAAGAACATTAATATGCATGACATTTC
>BGPR01036428.1:0-15542 GCA_013235015.1 Araneus ventricosus
TCTCTTATTGCTACCATTTCGGCGATAAATACTGTTGTTTCGTTATTTAATCTCCATTTTCCATGTTCTTTCTCATTTCCATCTTTCAAAACGACCATTGCACAGTCAACTCTATTATTAATCTTTGAACCGTCTGTAAAAACATTTATTCCAATGTAATTTCTTTCATCAAAAGTTCTCCAAGGTTTTTAGGTGATTTTCCATGGGGTCACATCTGTAGCATAATCAAAGTTGAAAGAGATTCCAATTAACATGTTAACCACATGTTAAAAAAATATAATCTTATGGTAGATGATTTGTTATTTCAAAACATGATTGTTATTTCAGTTATCATAAATTAAATTAATTAGGTATTGAATTTATAAGAGTTCCTAATCCAGTTTTGAATTCATTCTTTTGATTGAGACTTCACTGATAATGTTGGTTGAAACATATTTGTTTTCAATAAATTTATCACTGATTATTCAGCTTATTATCCTCGATTGATTCTTTTATTTCCTTACAAGGTGAGATAAATAGTATCGGAATTACCTTACATTTTAACGTTTTTCCGCACTAACTTCGGAGCATAATGTCGCTGAAAAATCATTTTAACATCATCTTAAAGTTTAAAAAAAATTAGCTTTCAATACCTCCAATTTTATTTCCATGTGACGTTTTGTTTAATCTTCTGTTGAATGGAGAAACGGCGTAGTTCAAGTTTTCTGAAGGTCACAGCTCTATTTATAGCACTGGAGGGGAGAAATGCTGTCCAGTCATAATGAACACCAGTGGCGGCGAGGAGGGTCATTCGCACCCTACTTATTTAGGGAAAGATTATCTTTTTATTTTTATCCCCAAATTTATCGCCATGTAACCAAATGCCAATTTGTTGCCAAGGTCAGGGTTCATTGGCTTTGCTTCCAATAAAACCTTTGTAAAACTTTCTTTTCTGCCATAAGATTATCAAGTTGTTGAAACAACTTTACAGCTTCGTAACAGTAGTAACAATATGATTGTAACAAATTGGCTTCTGAGACCCGAAAGTGCAATTTGCTTTGTCAGTGAACGCATTAAGAAAGTGAGAACAGGGATACTGATATCAAAGAATAAATAAAAACATAATCATAAATCTCATTATTTTATTTTGAAATTTCCGAAAAAAGGAAAAAAACGGTATAAGAAGAATGAAGAAAAAAAGGACTTGACTCAAGATTTGTGTCATTCGCATGTACATTAATTATGTACTGGGGTAATTGACTAGTTTGACTTTAAAAGCCATTTTGATCAATAAAAGCAGAAGTTTGATAGGAAAAATAAAACATTTTACATTCTTGGCAATAAATTTATTTAGTTGTAATTCCAAACTAAATCTCTGAAGCTGGTGCTGTGATTCAGGACATACAGAACGACAAATTTCTTAATTTCTAAAATTTACTGATTTTAGCCACTGATTAAGTTTTTCTTCTGATTAAAAAATATTTATTTTTAAATTTTTTGTTAAGTAGCGGATTACAATAAAGATTTTAAGAACCTATCTATTTTAATTTTCTTTTTATTCTTTCTTTTGAATAATAATTTTGATCGTGCGTAACAATTAAGATTATTTCCACTTTTTTTTAGGTTATAATCTAGTTATCTGGAGAGGAAATTTATCCGCCTGTGGAAAACAACCAAATTTGCCCCTCTTATACAACTTAAAATATTTATTTATTTATGACAGAATTATTTATATATTTCTATGTTCGCCTATTAAGAATGCAATAAATGAATAAAATCTCATTAATTTATAGTGCAAGTGATGCGGTCCGTAAAACCGATATAAGAAAAGATTTAAAATTTTGTCAATAGTTGCCACTGCTGAATTTTACTAATTTTCCCTTTTTTTAAAATTACTGAAGCAGAATTCAAAAGTTCCTTTGGATTTTTTAGTTTAACTAAATTCATTCCGAAATGTGAATTTCTTTTTTTCGTTCGAAATATATTTTTCGTGCAAGACAGTGTAATAAAGTCGCCAAATAAATCGATGCTTTAGGGGAGCTGTAAAGTAGCCAAGTAACAACTATGATTTAGGGGAGCTGTAACGAAACGATGATTTAGGGTTGCAGGTGAAATATAACACAACATTCTTCGACTAGTGTCGGCCATCTGAGGAATGACAATGCTTCTCTGTGCAGGTGTGTTCTAACAAAGCTTAGCGGGACAGAGGCGCCAAAAGCGTCCGCAGACGCGACGATAATTGCTGGAGACCAGACAAGACCACAGGGTCCTTAAAAAGCTTTGATTGACAATGTCGCCTACATGAAGGGAGCTGGTCAATTCAAAGTAACGAAGCGTGGATTCGATGGACGATGGATAACATTTACCTTTGTAGGAAAAGTGCTAACGAGGGAGACATAAATGTGGAACCTTTTGCAGGTGGTAGAAAGGAATGCCACCTGGCTAATGAGGAGACCCGGATCAGTACATAAAACGGGCGGATTTCGTTTGTCGGGAGGAGTTGAGAGTTGGACTTCACCTACGCTGGTGAGCGTCAAGTTTTGCTTCGAATCGAGACTCGGCAGTACTCCCATCAGGGATTGCGAGTTCTGATATTTACGGATAGACCCGGTCCTCGGGCTCATCTCGTTGGAGTTTACATTGAACTCCGGGACTTAATTGGTTTTTCCAGCGCAGTGCAGGTTGGTTCGCGAAATTACTTAACTACTCGACCAAGAGTTACAGTTCCTCCCTTCGAGGTCATTTTTATTGATTTTTGTACATAAACATTCTAATCTAGAAAATGTCTATTACAAATGTATATATATATATAAGTTAGCTGTAAATAAATTCGGAAAGACTACTCCTTGTCTGAAAACGCCTCGAATTTGCTCAGCCATCAAACCGCGGCCATCGGCCGTGACGTTACAACAGTGCACCAATTCCCATCACATTGTGTTTGTTTTCATAGAGCACATAGCTTCAACTTTGTTTCATTGAAATTTTGTTTCGTTCTGAGTCTTAGAACCGGCTCATCAGCCTTCTTAATAGATGTAATTTTATTAAAACAACGCTGCACTTAAAGCATCCAACTTCAATTTTCACAGTCTTTCAATGAGGTCGACTTTTGTTCATTAATTCCAATACGGAAGTCTATTTTTTCCGTTGACATCATTAATTTTTGTGGAATTATAAATAGGGCGAAACTAATATTTACAGTGAGCTTGCTACTGTTGCGATAAGCTGAATAGGAATGAAGGAAACTCGCAAAAATCTTCATGCTTTGTTCTTTTTCGTCGATATTTCGATAAGAAGGCAAAAATTTAGCATGATTCGGAGTAATTTCTGAATGTAAGCAATTGTATTTCCTTTCTGCATATTAATTCATCTGGAAATGGGGTCTCATAGCATATATAAACTTTAACTAGTAGCAACAGAAACGAACACTTTCATTTGAAAAGCAAAACAATGCCGTTTAAGACTAAAGGCTAGTAAGTATGTAAGCTGTGCATTCCTCTAGTGCATGACTTTCGGAATCGCAAAAATGTTGACATCTTCTTCGGTTATGGCAGATCTAAATCGTATACCATACTAATTTTCAAAAAATAATTGAAATTTTTCAAATAAATATGGTTAGCTAAATTTCATTATGGTTACCAAATAATGCCTCGTTGGCCAATTCAAATTTTCTACGTACACATGTAAATATAAGCGCGGGAAAAATTTTGATTCAGATGGGGAGGAAAAAATAGTTTTACAGTTACTGCAAACTACAAATTACTTCAGTACATGTCCCCAGTAAGTCGGGTTCGAATTTCTAATTAGAAGCACGTGACAGAACGGTTATAACTTTCTGCACATGAAATACGTATATCGTTACAGAATATTGTAAATAGCTATTAGAAGCCATTCAAAATTGTCCTAAATGCTATTTTCTGTAAAATTTATCTGATTTTTGTGTTTCATATTAATATTTGTATTTAATAGTGAATAATACAAAATAAAATTTTAGCTTCACTATAGCTTTTTAATTAATCAGGAAGTCCAGACTGAATAAATAGTTGAATACTCTAGAAAGGTTCAGCTATCATTAATTTTTCGACATAAATGTAATGGCGATGCAAAACTGCTGTGTATTAGTGATTGCGTGCGTGTGTGTGAAAGAGAGATCCATTATATAACAAAAATATTAAAATTCAGTAAGTGCTTGAAATAAATTTTTCTACTTCATCTAGATTAACAATTAAATCTTTATAAATATTGGTAAAATGCAGTTCTAATTTTGTGTGTCTTGATTACTTACACCATGTGAATATTGTCGATAGACCGAAAGCCGAAAGTTAGCCGAAAGAATTGAAGAATTATGTGTTAGAAGTGTTTAAAATTGCATATGGGTTTTCTTTATTTATTTAAGAGCAAGTGTAATGATAAGTTGTTGACTTTTAAATGGGGGATTGCCAAATGCACAGAAAATTGATTTGTTCTTGATTATACCAGGAATAAAGCGTCAATTTCCATTATCCAGCTTCTTGGATTACCTTCTCACCCATCGGACGATTTTAGTTTAAGATGCCTACAGTTTTCTTAATAAAAGTTTAATAGATAAAAAAACAAATATCCTTTGACCGAGCAAACTGGTCGGAAAAGGCTGATAGTTATTAATGAATTAGTTTCCTTTATTACCGAAATACGTGCATTTGAAGCCTATTAGAAAGTGTAACAAAAATGCATTCTGTTCTTATAATTTTAGGAACTGTTCATCGTAAGTACTCCATAATATGACAATCAAAACTGAAAGGTCTGCTGCGAAAAGGAGGTAGTTCCATCATGGAAGATTTTGAAGTTACATGTACCATCATGCGGAAATAGATATATTTATAAAGAAAATACTATACTAATGTAAAGAACATTTATGGGATTTAATAAAACTTTACTTAAATAAGAATTTTGAATTTTCAAGTGTTTGAAACGTTTTCCGGAACCGCCTTTTTGCAGTAAAACCTTGAACTTTCAAAATAGATGTAAGTTCAAATATTATGCATGTAACTCATTGAATACTCAAAGGAGTAGAAAGTAATGATTGATCAAAAACGGATATTAAAAGCTATACGTCTTTTTTCAAAAATAAGATTATTCTGCTCGGAAATTAAAAAAAAAAATGTAAATTGCTCAAATGACATCTAATTAGGTGAAAAATTTCTGGTTTCTCATTGAAAGATAAATAATAAATTGATTAAATTAATTTAAATTTTCATAAATGAACTTTCTAAAATTGTAGCACTAAAGCAATTAACAATTTATTTTATAATTTTGGATTTAATTACCATTTAGTTTAAATATTTTTTTGTTATCTGTTTAGTCTCATTTCACACTATTGTTTTTATTTTTATATCGCAATTCAAATGTGCGTTAGTGGTTATAAACACATATACAATTAATAATAAACACCATCTCTGTGTTGTAGTAGTATCAAGGATTTGTTTGAACTAGAAAAAAATAATAAAATTACTAACTTAAGTGTCGCATGTAACACAAAAAATTCAGTTTCTCTATTCAAAGTTAATTGAAATTTGAAGGTTTTTCGGTGCGTCCGTGGGAGAAATAAGAAAAAAAAATTAATTTTTTCGGAATGAGCAATATTTATTTTTCAAGGAAGTCAACTTTGACGTTCATGCACTTAGTACAACGATGGTAAAGATTATCATTGCATTCCGTGGAAACAGTTCCAGAATTTCCTGGCGACATGTGTTTCATACAGAGTGAGCAGTCGCGGTACCCATCATGCGGAGATATTTCACAGGCGTAGATGCTCGCGCAAAATATTACGACAAAAGTCATTCGAGATATCCATTGTCTTGGGAATTTCGCGCACCTTCATTTTTCAGTCATCCATCATTAGAGAAACAAAGGGTAGTACGGGACACATAAATAAAATTTATATTTTTAGTTTGGTTGAGCTATAACTGTTTAAAATCTTTCTTTGAACACTTTTCTTCATATTTATTTTCAAAAACACTTGCGATTCAAATAAGTTTAATTCACAGCGGTCAGATGGCAAGGCGACACCTGAGCTGGCATCCCCCTACCCTCTCCGAGCTTCCACGCTTCACCAGCAAGAGGGCGTTTGGTCACTGCGTATGACTTAGCATGCAACAGACCCCATACATCGCGGACGTTTGGTGGAATCGGGTTCGAGCCTGGAATCCTCCGGCACCGAAGCCAAGACATTGCCACTAGGTCATAGCGGCCTCGCTTGCAATTAGAATTTTCATGGCATGCTCAAATCATTCTTTTCACCTCTCAGATTCAGTTTTTTCTTGAGCATAGGCATTTTTTCGTAAAATAGTGTTTTTTAATTCACATGCCCCATGCCATCCGACCGATATCTAAAAGTAAAACATGGAAACGGCTGTTAAAGGCAGCAATATTAAAGTTTCACGGCATAAACTAAATAAAGTAAGCTGAACAATAACACTAGTTTCATAATTTTATTCTTACCCGTAAAAGTGCAAAGCGTCGCCAAAAATTATACGAAACGACACTTACAGGTTCACAAACAAAAATAATTTCCTGTGGAACGAAACAGCCTTTATGTCAACCAGTATCTGCACATGGCACACAGATGTTATGGCTGTACTGTAGGGAAAATGGGATTAAATCTATCGGTTTATATCAAATAATGGGATTTATCTATAGGGAGACCCTAGACCCGTTCCCCTACATCATGGGTTCTCAAAGGATCCTTAAATAGTAACCACAACAGGGCTTTCTAGCCTTTTACAGTTAAATGTACTCATATTGTCTCTTCGAATGTTACTAAACCACTTACAAACTGCTATAATAAAAGTATCAGCGTCACCATCATTTTTACGAAGTTTAGATTTGGTTTCCTGAGTCGCTTTGTCATTTAGAAAATAACGCTTCATCACTGCACGATAATATCTCCATCAATCTTTCAGAAATCACGGTACTTTATTGATTCAAATAAGTGTCATGCATAGCCAAAAAGATATATCTGAATGACACTTTTTGTGATATACTTCAAAACTTAAAATTCAACTGAAAATAATCTCGATATGGTCTGGTGTCTCCATATCTCAGACTGTGCACGGAGTTATCGAAAACGCTCAGAGATTAATGTAGATTAATTTTTTTTCTTTTTCATGTCATGAATTACTAAAATTCTGAGACGCCCGAAAAATAAAAGCTTTTGAGTTAGAAATACAAATTAATGATATTTCAGATTTTATACAGGCATGTTTCTAACTTATCTGAGAATGTTAAGGTTATTTTCTCCGAGCCTATTAGATATGGATAATTAGTTAGGAAGAATAATATTTATGATGTATGTACAAATAAAAAAATTTCATTACACATATGGACTCATTTCAGTTTTTTTTTCTAAGCATGGTGCTGAAAAAATTTCGTTTAAAACACATCATAACGTTTTAACAGCTGCGATTAAAGGTTTATTCAAGCACTACCGAATATATGCGGTGATTTACAATGTAATAGGAATGCGGTCTGACAGTGTCTCAAAGTGATTAAAAGCAGGAATCGCATTTGTAGAAAGTTTGAGAGAGCTTTTCGAAAACGTTATTTCTTTTGCAGGGTGTCCCATGAAGTCCGTCCAAACTCTACACAGCCAGATTCCTCGCATGGATTACATAAAAAAAATGCCAATGAACTGTACCTCAACGATCCATACTTTTCGAGAAAAATGAGAGAAAAGTATGATTTCATATACGGTGTAAGAATTTTTTTGCAATTTACATGTACTTACATTTGACTAACCCCCTCAATTTTTTCCACGATACCATCTTTTCTATTTATACTGATATTCTTCAAAGTCTCTAAACCTCTTGTCACATTGTCACTGATTAATATATATATATATATATATGCACAACCTCGATTTCATCTCAGGAAACTCATACTTCTTCTATGTTCTATTCAGCTGTCTAAGAACCGACTAAGATCACCAACTGGATACGATCATGATAAAGAAAATAACTATTAATAATAATGATAATGCTTATTTTTCAAAAACGTTTCTTTTGTCAAATGTATTTGATAAATTTTATTTAATAAATTATTATTTCACTATATAATTCAATACCAAATTCTACAACTCATTATTGAGAAAGTGCTGTTTTCGTATGCTTGAAAAACCTTTTATATGTTAATAAAATTATAGAAACTCTCTGGTTTAGACTTTTTATTGCAGTAATGAGCTTTTCCTGCAAAACATAAATGTTTCGCACCTACAGAGCCGCCTTATGAACGTCCATTTCTGAGTTATGGTGTTTGGGAAAAAATCCAAGATGGCGGATGTTTACTCAAAATTTATGGGTAAGCCAAGTGGGATTTTTTGGGATTTTTCTGGAGAAGTACAGGGGGACCTAAAGAACCCATTTCAGAAAGAATTAGCTTTATAATAATTATTTCCGTCTCGAGAAAAATTTGGGTTTAAATTTCCTATACTAATAGTTTCCGCTTCTAATCCTCCTCAGTTCTTAAGTTGCACCAGCCGTTAATTTTCATCCTCCTGTTACTTACACCGACCGCAGACTGCTAAGATATATCTAGTAGTTTTGTATTTGACTAGAACACCAGTTATTGTAAAGACGAAAACGGTCTATTTATTGAAAAAGGAAATTTTTCACTCTGTGTTTTCTTACAACTTTGTTTACATGACTTTATTTCAGAGATTCATTCTGTTTTCAACGAACAAAACTAAAACGTCAATTCTGTTCCGATTTCTGATATGTAGAATTGATTAGAGTTTCTGCTGCATGAAAAACTATTAGAAATTAGATCCCATTTGACTTTGTACTGCACTTAAAATTTCTGTCAATTAACTCCATCCATCTCTCTTTCTATTCACATGCATTTATTATCAATATTAATAGTAAATATATTGGATTAAATAAGATGCTATGATTTGGTTAAATACAATATATAAAAATATTTTTTGATAGTTATTAAAATTATTTTTATGATTTCCTTCATAAATTATTTTTTTATAAAAACTAATATTCATATAACTTCTTGCAATAATGCTCTTCAAAGTTTCACCAAACTAATGAAGATCAAAATGTGTCATTAATTGAACTTGCAGAGCAATGACTTTCCATAAACAATCAATTCGAAGAAAAAAGAAGGCCTTCAGAATTAAATGAAATAAACTGCTTAAGGCGCTGTGAGAGAATAATCCACCGGGGATACGGTGCTTGCAATTAAAATCTGAAAATAGTAAGAGACTGTTGCATTGATACGAAAATTTTTAACTACAGTTTTATAAAAAGGTTTCACATTTTCAAATATAGTGAGCATTTCAAAATATCAATTTTTTATTGAAATTTAATTATTATTTACATGTTATTTTTTCCTTCGAGTGTCATTTTTTGCTCTCTTTAAAATATAAGCATACAGTTATTATGAGATTTTATTTAATACACCGTAATTAGGTGATAGCATACTTTATAATCAGGGAGATTAAAAAATGGTCAAATTTTAAGACTAGGTCAGGCTGATGATTGGCATCGGAAATCAAATAGGAGCACGCGCATCAGAGTGCGTTTAAAATAATACAGCGATGTCCAAAACTCTGGACACTTTTTGAAATTTGATAAAATTCCTGAATATCACTTCGAACTTCGACCAACTAATGAGTAGGTTTTAACTCACAATATACATCGTAGATTTCGTCTCGAGAGCACTTAGGACACCCACAACAAATTGATGAAATCGAAAAGAGATTCCGGCTCATACTGCTTCACAGGAAACTGATAATGATTTGCAACTTTCATCGATTCTTTTGAGAGATATGCGCAATGTTTAATTGACTTTTCGCAAAAATAGAACGAATATTCGGGAAGATATAGGGGTTCCTTTAAAAAATCGCTAAGTTTTCTGCATGTTTTTTCCTTATAAGTTGAAAAGTTTTAAAATTCTGGAAAACTTGCCGAATACGTGACAATATGTTAAAGAAGCCCTATATTAAAATTTGAATTAAATACGTTGAATAGTAAAAGAGATATTAGCATATGTTGTAAATAATATTTTACTGTGTATGCGCGAAAGATAGCGTAATTTTTCTTTCACAGCTACAGAACCATGTATATAGGGCAATTTATATAAAAACTCTAGCTGAATACCATCAAGATTCAGAAGCATATATCCATTTTGACTAGCACTGAATCATTTTATAGAAAAGCACACTACTCCATTTAAAGAGTGCAATGAGCAACAAACATTCAAATAACACAAGCCAGATAGAGTGGATCAGGAAGGTACTAAAAGGCGCATTAGAAATACAGTTAAATGCTGAAAATGCAAAAGTACAAAACAAAAAAACATAATAATTATAAAAATGTTAACGCATAAATGATTTAAAAAGAAAACACTCAATCACAAAAGCATTAAAGGACACAGCAAGATTCCAAAAGTCCATGTTGCATACCGTCACATTAACATCGTAAAAAAATACATACAATTTTTTTTTAAATTTAAAACATTAAATTAAAAACCATTTACAAAAGCAAGAAATAAAAAGTTAAATATATACAAGCACAAGATATTAAAAACACGCATTAGGGTTTGAAGAAGGAAATGCACACGAGAGATAAAAATCAATGGCAAAGTACAAAATTAAACACAGACCCACGCAAAAACACCAAATAACGGTTGAATACATGAAAACACAGAAATGCAGTTCGCATAAAAAGCTTAAAAATTATTTATGGTCAAGCGTAAAAAAGCAAAATATGTTGAACTGAAATAACAATTGAATTCGACATCATATGCTATCAAAAATTATTTTAAACTGTTGAGGTCACATCTTGAGCACAAAAAATTGCGCATAACTGTATAAAATAACTGCATAAAACGAATGAAATTATTATGAATCGAAATTTTAGATTCAAACCTTAAGAATTGAAATGAATAACAGAAAACGTTTCTCCATGGGCTTAGATTTTGTCCCAGACAGGTGGAATGGAGCCATAATTCGCAATAGGTCTCTGATGATACAGAATCGGGTCATTTATCAATGACAATTTTCGAGAAAAATCAAATTCGTATTCTTACACTCTTCGTCGTCTTACCCGAATATCCCTTATAACTAAGAATAATACATTTTTGAATGTTCAGGTGTAACTTGTTTTCTGTGTACCACTTAGGAAGATAATCAAGATCTCTTTGTAGAAGAACAGCATGTAAATTGGAAAGTATTGTATTAAACAATTTCAATTCGTTACAAATAAAAGACACTCAGAGTACTAAAAAACACAAATAAGGTCATTATTGAATAAAATAAAACTAAAAGAAGAGATGAAAGAAAGAAGAGATTTTTGGATATTATACTTAATAGCAGAGAAAACAGAGTTCTAAATACATCAACTGAATTAGGAATTTCACATTTAAAGCTAACCTACGGACCATGGCTTCCGTTTTAACAATCTTCTAGTTTCAATTGAGTAACAGAAGGGAAATCTCTTAGTAGCAATTTGTCGCAAAGGAATGCTTCGGCTGAAAACATAATTTAAACAGTTGTAAATGCTAAATACTGCATCGTCGCTGTCAATAAAATCAAGCCAAAAATTCCAATCGATAGCACGGAACAAATACCACATAGTTAAAAAAATAAGCCCATTTAAAATCTTATCTACAGATATCCACATTCCTCTTATTGAGGTGGACAACAACAAAACATAATGAAAATGACAGAGCATGATGATGCTTGTCCTCGGAAATCAAAGGACTATCACTGTGTCAGACAGAAATTTGACTAAAATCAATATCAGGTAAAATCAAACCAAGAAATGTATTATTACAATTAAAAGTATTGTTAAATTATCCTAAATTATAAAGATTCATAAAATTAGATAATTAATTTACAATTCGGTTCTTGTGATCACGTAAATCATCATATATAGATAAATTAAAATCACTACAGATGAAAATATAATTAACAAACAAATCCAAATCTTTCAAAACAACCAAAACTTCAACATATATATAGGCACGAGAGGAAGGCGGAAAATGAACAACACAAATAACCATTTTTTGCTTGTTATTTAATTTGATTGAAATGCAGAAAGTCTCGAGATGGAATCCAGAAATCCAAAATACGGGGAGAAAAACACTTTATGATTAGCTATAAGAAAAATCACCACCACGTCTGCAATAATTGGATGAGGAACCTCGGTCCCTTCGGGATACAAGGTATGCATCGGGGGAAAGCTCCAAGGAATAAATATCTCCAGAAATCCATGCCTCGGTTACTGAAATAATATCTTTATCGTCAGAAGCCATAGAACTGAAGAAATCAGCAGTCTTTAGTGCGAAGACCAAGGACGTTTAGATAAAACAAAGGAAGTCATATCGAGACTGTGGGCGTTGATAATTCGATTCAACAAGATTGTTGATGTCCCCCATAGTTATTCTCTGGTACTTCAAAAGCCTATTTAACATTAGAGTCAATATTGGTTTTTGGTTCGCCTATTTTTGATGTTTGTTCTAAATGCTTATAAATGGATGAGAGAATCAAAGCATCTAATATTGACGAAGAGAAGCAGACATTTATTTTTAAATCCACGCTACATAAAAAGCGAGCTGCTTTTTTTTCTTAGAATAGAAAAGATGGAGGACCTAATTATCTTACACTTTCATTGCCGAAAAACATTTACTAGCAAAAAATTCCTTGTTGTGTTGGCAAATTATATTAGATAGCTGTATTTACAGAACTCCAACATCGTACACGTCTCATCGGAAGATCCCTTGACCAACAATAAAGAATTCATATATACTTGATGGTACATAAATTCCTAAAAGCTTCCAATGAAATTTTATCAGCTTTATTTCAGTGGCTGCAGAATACGGACTTCGTAGGTGTTAAGGTCCTGATATGTATGGCTGGTAGGTGTGGAGGTCGAAGCAATAACGTTACTCTGATGATTCTGCTTTAAAGTTGATGGCTAAGCAACTATCAGGCAACCTCAGAACATAGAGTTCCACATCCATGAAATTCTTTTATTCCCACAGACAGCGTGCTTTCACATATTGAAAAGAAAATGAAAATAGAAATGAGTTCGTCGTTGAGAAGAAATGATTTCAGAAAGTGGGGCAGTTTAAAAGTTAGAGAAGGATAATCTCGATTATGATTGGATGAAAATCAGCAGCATTTTCATAAAACAACCTGCAAGATGGCATTTCAAATTCGTCCCGACAAATAATTTTTTATAGCGAAACAAAATAATAAAATATTGGTGAAAGGAAAGGCTTTTCATAGATCTGATGCAGGTGAGAGAAAATAGGTTGTGAAGAGAAGGAAAAATATCACGACCAGTAAGCTTAGAGTTGTGATTCCAGGCTTAATAGTGAACCCTCTAAAACTCTGTCATTTTGTACAAAATTACTGTCGATGCACTTTGTTGACAAATAGGTTTTCTGCAAAAACATTTTACAATCAGAAGTTCAAGGACAGGAATAGTGGGACGAAATTCTTCAGGAAGACACAAAGAATATTTAGTGCAACCTTGCAGAAAATATGGCTATGAGAATCTGATTTTTTTACGATTGAATCTATTCTTAGGGTAAAAATATATACTACTTTTTTAAATAATATTTTGCAAAAAATATTTTCTTGTGTTTTCAATATAATTTTGCGAATTTTTTTAGATTTCAAATTGATGCAAAACTGGTAAACTCCAAAGGAAAACTTTAATAACTGCTCTTTTGCTTCATGATTCATTACCATAAATTTTATTCTGAATCACGCTGCCCAAATACCGTCGGGTTTCATAGGCCCTGGATCCTGTTTTCATAACGAAATGCGCAGTAAATTACATTTTCTTTAATAGGAAACATTTGTTGACCTGATGTCCAGAGTATTAACCCTCTGAGTGTTACACACGTATTTCTACGTTGACCTTGGACTACCCCATAAGAGTAGAACACGCATTTCAACGTATGGTCGAAAACACGCCGAAATCGGTTTGCGCTGAATATTACGTCCATTGTGAACTGTCTCTAAATGGTGGCAACCGGATTTTTCCGAATTTCCTATCCCTTTTCTTGGTTTCATATCTTGATTGATTATCTGGGGAGAGCAACAGTCAGCACAATGAAAACTGAGCAAATTAGGGATGTCACAAGATCCGAGACCCAACACTCCCCTGTGGTTTGGGGAATTTTAATGCTATTTGCATTGAGGTTATCTTTCAGGAAGAATTGTGGTGTCAAAATTTGGAATCGCATTCCTGATTAGTTCGGTTTAATGGCAGCCTGGTTTGATGTTGTATTATGTTTCAAGTGTATTCTTTTAACACAATTTATGTGATATAAGATTTTCTTCGATGCCTCAATGTTTTCAATGGTTACGTAAAATAGATATTGTGGTTTAAGTAAAATAGATTTTTTTCAATACCGCATTCAAGCATACAATAAATTGAAAGCCTGGGGGGTTGCTAAGAAAATCTGCTATTTATATATAGTTGAACATTGTTCATTTTACATACATTTTACCCACATTCAACTAGCATTATGATATTAATGTAAACTTCTTTCATGTTAATAATCCTCTTCTACTCATTTTTCCTTTAAAAAAATAGAGTAAAATTAAATTTTTGTCAAAAAATAGCGCACATTTAAAAATAAAATAATGATACATTATTTTTATTGTTTTATCTTTCAGATCAAATCGAAAATTTCAGTTTCACAATGATTATTTCATTATATAGATTTGATTTTTATTTTTAAAAAATAATTTTTAGTTTTAAGTGTAATTTTTTAGACTAGAACAGATTTTAACTTCATTATTACACTACTTCGAAAAATATCTTTAAATTCATAAAAATTACAATGAAAAAATTCATTCCGAACAATAATAATTATTTTATTAAATAATTATTAGTCGGAAATTAATTTTTAGGTCACTCTGAACTGAGAAAAAATTACGTACATGGAAATAAATGTTAAAGAAAGTGGAAGAATACTTTATTTTTAAAATTGTAAAATGTTTTCTTTTTGTTAAAGGCAGGGGGAAATATAGTTTAGATGAAAACGTTAAGAACAATATCGACTAAATTTGATGTTCGGGTGTGTGATCACATCAGACTTATAATAATCTTAAGAGAGTGAATCCGCTGCGCTCTTGGGTCATCTTCTGTTGGGAGGGAGATACAGTTTTAGAATCGATATGTGGTCTTCGGTCGCTCGCTTTTCGAATCGCTTTACAAGGAAGACCGAATCACCCAGAGGGTTAAGTATTAAAAAAATTATTTTCGGATATATCTCTAGTGGGCTGTGCATTTAAATGAAGGATATCAATGAATACTTGTACTTCCAAAGTATTTATGGAAAGATTGACTTTACTGACAAAAATTACCTGAATTTGTCTATGTGTATGTATTACTACATTTCTGTCTCATCGATAAACATTTCCAAGCATTTTAAACCCATTATAATACTTTCGCTTCATCAAACTACTCGAGTGGTCTTATCACGATGTTGTTGAAAGTTTTCATATTTTTGCGAAGTTCTTTTGTGCACCATTTTTTTTATTGAAGCCATCTTACCGT
>BGPR01036429.1:0-15539 GCA_013235015.1 Araneus ventricosus
ATGAAAAAGTTTTGAAAACAAAAGATACACATTATTGATTTTCCCGCTTATTTCCGCTACCGGAAGCTGAGACTGCAAACTGGTTCACCGTAGTCATAAGAATGGGAAGTAATTTTTTTATATATATTTGATCATTAATACAGTTACAATTCATAAAATTTAGGAAAATTAATTAATTGAAATTAAAATAAAATAAAAACATATTTTGCATTAAATAGAAAGGCGCATTTGCTGCCACTTCTAATAAAATACAAAGACAAATAATAGAAATTTAAATTAAAAGGAAAATAAATTAAAAGAAACATAAAAGTAAACAATAGTAATAATGAAAAATAATGAAAACAATATACGTTTTTGCGCGAAAACGCAGCAACAAAAAGTAAATGCTTCAACAAAAAAAATTTTTAAGAAAACACAACAAAAACTATAGAATAAAATACCAAAGATTCTCTAATACTTAAAACACTTTACGAAAGTTAGAAATTACTCAAAATGGAAAGGAACTAAAATGGGCGCACTCTGCAGAAAATTTTGTCCTTTTTGAACTAATAATGGCGTGTGGTCTCCGATGAGTGCGCCATTTTAGTTCCTTTCCATTTTGAGTAATTTCTAACTTTTGTAAAGTGTTTTAAGTATTAGAGAATCTTTGGTATTTTATTCTATAGTTTTTGTTGTGTTTTCTTTTAAAAAATTTTTGTTGAAGCATTTATTTTTTGCTGCTGCGTTTGCGCGCAAAAACGTATATTGTTTTCATTATTTTTCATTATTACCATTATTTACTTTTATGTTTCTTTTAATTTATTTTCCTTTCAATTTAAATTTCCATTATTTGATCATTAATATTATACATTTTTCCTTTTAAGTCGTTCTTTTAAGTAGTCTCATATTATTGAATGATGGATCATATTTGTTTAATCCCTTCGTTAACAATGACATGTCTTACTCCTCGATGGAATTACAAATTTTTGATATTTAATTCTGCAATCAAGACAATTAATTTAGAAAAAAAATTTCATTTGGATACACTTAACTATCACAGCTGATCTTTACATTCTTACAAGGTTTAGTTTAGTTATATTAACGTCCCGTTTTGAAGCAACACGAGGGCTATTTCGAGACGTGCCTCGTAACTATTTACCTAGCAATTTTGAACCGCTGTCAGATGACGAGGACGACACCTGAGCTGGCACCCCCACCCATCCATGTGGGCTCTAAACCCTATGGGTGAGTGGATGGACGTGGGTTGTGGGCACTACACCTGTGGGAGGACGCTAGACCCCCCTGCGTATGATTTAACGTGCAGCAGGCCCAATACACGACGGATCTTCAGTGGAATCTGGTTTCGAACCTCGAGACCTAGGCCACCGTGGTCAACATTCTAACAAGGATCTAAATATCTATAAATGCGGAACTTGCCATCTGATGAAAAGATTAAATAAATTCATAGGTCAAGGAGTTAATCTAACTCGAGCACATGATTTTATTTTATTTAATTTGGGATTGAAAATATTACATTGTAAATCAATAATTAATACGATAATAAAGGAATATTCATATCAGATTCTCCGTTTCAGAAACAAAGTTACAACCGTCTTTCCTAATAATTCGTGCGTGCCTTGACTTTTTAACCCTTGCCTTTTGGAAATGGTCTTTTAATTTTTTTTAAAAAATACGACTTTTAGAATCCTAGTGTGGTTTAATGTTTTTGCGATTATGTGTTTACGTTTTTAACTATATATGCGTTTGGAAACTTTTTATGATTTTGTGTATTCTCTATGTTCAAGTTTTTATTTTCTAGCGCATTTTATTATTATTATTATTATTATTTATTCGTTGTGGATTTTGTTCTTTGTTGTTTATAACACTCTATAAATGGAGCTTTCTCGTAGTATGCTTATATTTAAATAAATAAATAAATTCCACGTTCAGACATGCAAGTGATGTGTATAAGCAAAGTGACAAAGAAGCATTAATAAAACATTAAAAACATAAAAAAGGAAATCATGAGCATTTGAACTCTTAACCTACCCTGTCAAAGAACAAAATACAGGAGAAAAAAATTAATAAAACTCTCCAGCGCCGTCCATGTTTTACTTCAAGGCAAGACATATTCATGTCAGGACCACTCAGTCCACGAGCGCACACCAACTCTGCATGAAACGCGTCCCCCCAGCCCCTAAAAATCAAAAACGAATTCCTGTCGTCAGGAGATAAAAGCGAGTATTCAACCTCACTGGCAGAGAGAAGGGCAACCAGCTGTTTCTTTTGACACATGGAAGAGAAGAGAAAAAGTGACAGGGGACGGCAAAAAAAGGGGCAAACTTGTTGCCGTCTCTAGTTTGAGAGGCGATGTTTTTGCGGTTGAGGTGAGATATGTCTCTGCCGTGACGGGCCACATTCGTTTTGCTCAGCAATTGCTGATGCTGCTGGAAGGACAGCTCTTGAAATGGGATATTGTTTCGGAATCGACTCTCTTTTTTTGCGGGAAACAGCACGTTCGTGGGGAATAATGATATTTCTAAATAAAAGTAGGAGGTCGCGAATGAGAGATTGTTTGTCTTCTCGGATCCGGTGGAGGTCGATTCGTTCAAGGACGTTTGGTATAAGGTTGTGTGAAGAAAACATTTTTTGTTCGTTCACACGACAAGAAAATGAATGGAATAGAATAGAAAACATTTTTGTTTGTTCTTCCGCTACTAACTTTTCTCGAATTAATTTTCCGTTTCTCAACGGAAAGAATTTTTGCACCTTTATTTCAATTATTCGTAGATGCTATATATAGATTTTGGTTAAAACAAGAATCGCTTCGGAAGAATTCTGAACATATTATAAAAGTTAATTTAGTTCCCGGTGTTCTTAATTAATTCATTGATAAACAACTTTTTAACAGTTTTCAATATTATTCAATTTAAAATAGGAGGAAAAGAAAAATATCATCTCTAAGGGATGTTAAACGTTTTTATATTTGTTTAATTAAACAGAAGATAACTTAGTCATATCTGAGGAGATCGCGTCGGCCTAGTGGTAAAGCGTCGCCCTAGTGGTAAAGCGTCGCCCTAGTGGTAAAGCGCCGGCCTAGTGGTAAAGCGTCGGCCTTGGAGCCGGAGGGTTCCAGTTTCGAAACCCAATGCAACTGAAGATCCGTTGTGTATTGGACCCGTTGCACGTTAAATCATACGTAGGGGGTCAAACGTCCCCCCTCTGTGGTGTGGAAGTTTGGAGAGGGGTTGACAGCTCAGGCGTCCTTGTCATCTGACCGTGGTTCAGAATTGCGTGGTTCGTTTCAAATTAGCCCTCGTGTTGCTTAAAAACGAGATGTTAATAACACTAAACTAGTTAGATTTGTAGTTCATTTTTCCAAGAGAAGGAAAGAAAAATAGTGAATCTAGATTTCATGGGAATAAATTATATCTATAATATTTTGAGCTGTTCTAAGGAGAAAAATATTCTGAATTTCGTTACTTACAAACATCATTTAGTTATCTATTTAACTCTTGACGACTCCACCTCTCAAAAATGGCGTCAAATGCATGTAAGGTGACGGGGAAGATTCAGAATAATACAAATAACATATAACAGAATTTAGAACTAGCATTAAAAAATATTAATTTTGAATTATATAACGGTCATCATGCGCAAACCTAAGACTGATTGACATATATGAATCAACTCTCTGAAAAATGTTTGACTGTCTTATAAAATTTCACCATCACCATTGCTACAGTTTTACATCATTATTATGAAATTTTGTTAAGAATAGAGAAGAGCTAAAATAAGGGGTGTCGAAGTTTTCGTGGCCCAAAATTCTTCTGCGCGGTCCATTAGAGGTGTGTTAAGATATTTTAATTTATATGCGTAAAAAAAGTTTATTAAATAAAATTCAGACGCCATTCGTTTTGTCTGCAATTATTTCGCGAAGTTAAATTACTTTCTCTGATGCAAGTATTGACAGTTGCGAACCTACAAAATCCGAAGCCTTGACAGCTCAAAATTATGATTAAATACTGAAACGCAAATATAAATATGTAAAAAAAATACCCGTAACATAATATTTTTAACAAGAGCAGAGACAGAATATTTTGTTGGAGAACTGATGGAGTTCTGCGGTAGGAATACACGGACAAAAAATCTACATGCAAGAATGAAAAATAGAAAAGGAGATTCCAGTAAGAACTCGAATGGGCTATATCAACAAGTGCGGAGATAAATGAAGTGAGAAACGATTGTCACTCTCGTTTGAATGCAGTGGAAGTTGGACAGCAGAACATCTTATTTATAGCTCGACACGATACAAGCAAGATTAATGATGAGCGTAAGAATGCCTACCAAGACAGCGACAAAAGAATGGAAAGGTATCATTCTCTGCGTTCCTCTTATGAAGGAGAAAAAAAGTTTTTTTTTTAAATGTAAGATATGAGTTGTAGGAACAACTCGTAAAGAAATAGGTTCTCAAAGATCTAGACCAGAGGTTCCAACCTGTGGTACGCGTACCCCTGGGGGTACGCGAAGTACAAGTTGGGGTACGCGAAATCAAAGTTGATAATGGCAGAAACAGAAGACAAAAGGAATTAAAAAGTTACAGAATTTTGTTTCCCCAAGTTAATGCTCGCTATTGTTACAAAGCTATAAAGTCGCTTCCCCGAGATGCTAGACTTGGCGACTTGGCGATAAATTTGGCGACCTTGGCGACAAAGGGAATTTTCTAGAAGGACCTAGAACTTTCCACCTATTTCTACTGGTTTCATGAACTTCCTAGAGATTACGTCACTTCCTACATAATGAAGTCACTTCCTGTTGAAAAGTATAAAGGCAAGCTCTCAAGCCAAGAAGAGTCAGTTGGAATTTGACCTGCAAGCAAGCTGGTGAGTTAACAAGAAACCTTTGAGCGCTGTGTTGAGATTTATTGGTAGTCTCTGTTGTGAATTTTTACTAGTGCTGTTTTAATACTTGTGCTACGTTTCTTTTCCTATAATATTTGTAAAATAAAGAGCTTTATTTTCTTAATTCTGCTTATTTCATTGCATTCACGTACACCCACAAAGCAATTTTGTTACACTATTTAATAGCTAAACCACTTGAAAAGTTGATTAATACAGAATGAAATTTTTAGCCATGCTTATGAGTTAATGCGAAATTATTACAATACTGATTACATTTGTTTTGGGGGTGAAATAATACTATTGTAAAAATGCAATAAATATAAAATAAAAAAATGTCCAGCAAATATTATTTATTCGAGTAATTTGACTCTAAAGTTAACATAAACCCTGAATATTATTGATCTAACCTTCTTTGCATAAATGGACGGTTGGTGGGGGGAAGGATATGAGAGTAGGGGTACGCGAGGGAATAAAGGTTGGCAACCCCTGCTCTAGACAGATGAAAGTTTGAGTTTCAAAACCAATCATTTTAATGAGGAAAAAACTACATTTGTAGAATTTTAGATTATCATCCCATTAAGGCTACACGAAGGGTATTTTTGGAAGCATCTCGGCATTTCGAACTACAGTCAAAGGATACCTGAGCCAGAAACCCCTCTCTTAACTTCTACACCACACCAGCGGGAGAACTTTGGACCCCAGATGGATTTAACGTACCCTAGGATTACACATGCAGCGGATCGTTGATGCAATAGGGTCTCGAACAAGGTATCCTTTGATCTCGAACTCAAGACTATGAAATTGGGCCAAAGCAGCCCTCAGAGATTTAATTATTTATTTTTACCGTGTTTTGAATTTGGCGCAACAAAGAGTGAAGGATAGCTTTCAATAAAAATTGATGATGAAGTCCATTTTAAGGTTCCAAATACTAGAAGAATTGCTCGTAGAATCCTTATATAATAATAAAAACTCTAAAAAACTAGTCTTAACTATCTCTCTCTCTCTTTATTCTTTTTATCTTACATCGAAAATTAAACCATAAAAATCTGATTGGTTAGCTTTGATTTTAGTATCAATATACTGTGATATTCGTTACAAAAATATTTAGTTATTTCTAAAGTTTTCTTTCTAAAACTTTTTAGTGTGGCAATACGATATTTGTCTTACGAGCGTTGCTTAGCAACGCGGGATAAAAGATGTTAATTTTTTTGTAAGAAAAAGGTTGGTACTGGAGAGAGACTCAATTGTAACGACTGATGTATATAGTTCCAGCGAATTAACGGTTTTTTTGGTGAAAATTATGTTAAAATAAAAGTATAAAAAGTCTGTTGATTCATCCTGCAATACAGTACAATACCTACAAACTGATGATGATTAATAAATTTTACTTAAAACTTACTTTAATAAACTTTTAAAATCAAAAAGAATAAGTGTAGCGGTTACAATCAACTGCCTTCTCCTTTCTATGGTAGGTGGCGCTACTGGAGCCATCTTTTTCCCATGATGCCTCTCTGTCATTCTAGTCTGTGTGCTTGTCTCGTGATATTGTCCTCTGTTTTGTCTTGTGTCTTGTAACTTTAATGTTCTGTGCTGTGGAATGTAGCCTAATAAAAAATGGTTCCTAAAATTGACTGGATTCTTCAGCAGCACTACACACAAACTTGAGTCTCGTCCCTCTATATAAGTAAATAATTCGACTATATCTAAGCAATTTTTTTTTTTCATTTTTAAAAGGCAATTTCTCCTTCTAGAATTTTATACTTTCGTTCACAAAGGAGGAACAGTCCACACGTTTGTAAAATTTTTTTAAAAATTTCTAAATTCTTTCTAAAAATACTTTTTTTTTATTTTTAAAAAGTCGTATTTTTTCCTAAGAATTTTATACTTACATCTCATCAAGAGAAATAATCTATATACCTGTTAAATTTTTTTTAAAAAAATTAATCTTTTTTCAATTTCGAAACCCAATTTCTCCTTCAAGAATTTTATACCTACACCTGGCAAGAGAAATAGTCTACACATACGTGGAACTCACAGTAATTTAATCTCTTCAATTTCTTAAAAGACCATTTCACGGTCAGGAATTTTATATTTACGTCCGGAGGCATATAACCGACCTTTACTTCAATTCGGACCAGAAAAAATAACGGAGCTCTCTGATTTCTCCTTCAAGAATTTTATACCTACACCTGGCAAGAGAAATAGTCTACACATACGTGGAACTCACAGTAATTTAATCTCTTCAATTTCTTAAAAGACTATTTCACGGTCAGGAATTTTATATTTACGTCCGGAGGCATATAACCGACCTTTACTTCAATTCGGACCAGAGAAAATAACGGAGCTCTGATTGGTTAGCTCACTGACGTCACGCCTTTCCACCCAATTGCAAAATTTACAAGTCATACGCTCTCTAGAAGGCAAAATACTTATGAATTAAAATGTATAATTAAGAAAGAAGGAAAATCATAAGAGCACAGCAATATTTATTTCAATAATTCCAATATTTGATTTATTCTCGAAATGTATTAGAAATATGCGTAAACACGTCTTATTTTTGTTTATTAGAATTTCTTAAAAAAAGTTTTAAAATTATGTAAATCTCATAAATTAATATTGTTATATTTTATGTCAAGTATTTTAAAAAGGGTACAACATAATGAATAAAAAAAGTGCACTTTTGAGGCTAAAAAATGTCTCTTAATATGCAAACTAAAGAAAGTAATTAAAATTTATAAGCTCGCGTATTGCTTATTTCCTACAAGGCTTCGAGTTCGGCGAAATAAACATGACGTCATGAAGACGCTAAGGGAAGCAGCCAATCAGCGAACTCGGATATTTTCTCTGGCCCGAATTGAAGTAAAGGTCGGTTATATGCCGTCCGGAGAGATAAACCGTCTACACATCTGTTGAATTAAAAAGAAAGGGGAAAAAACCCCTCCTAAACGCTTCACGCTTTCTTCCGCATGTAACCAACATTAGGAAGTCGGTCTAAAAGGTGCTAAACGGTAATACGGCGCTAAACAAACAGGAAGAAGTGACATTATCCCGCGCCGTATGTCATCTCTCCGAATGAGTAAAAAAATTCACGATGAATCAAAAAGGGGGTGTAAAAGGATGTTTCTAATTATAAGGATCAAGACCGATGGTGAGAGTGTGGAAAGCTTGAGCTTCCCCCACTTGCTATATTTCCATCGTAGAGCGAGATGCGATCGCTCACATGTCACGAATTGGAACAGAGAAATAACTGAATGGTAATGCAATCTTGATACTTCCCACTTTCTTTTTGATTTAATGCTTAGATATCGTGTTTCTCAACACTAAACATCTATTGTTTAGCAGCGGATTCGAAAACCCTACGCGGTTTTGCGCATGCGCCGGGCGGAGTTATTTTCATCAAAATAGGGGGAAAGGGAAGAATGGAAGGGTGATGTTTACATTTTACTGAGCGTGATCTAGGAAAAATGTCTCCGGAAATGCGCTCATATGACTCATTGCCTGACACCCCTTTCCGGTGTAAAATCGTCCAAAAGTGGTAGTCTCGGAATCCGTTGCTGAAAAGTATCTCTAACGGCTTAGAAATTAGCGTTTGAAACACGATTACAGTGAGTTTTAATATTAAAGTACTGAAACTTTTACGATTATTACTTTCTAGTATACGAAGTATACAAAGAGAGAATATTGTAATCGTCAAAAAATTCGAACTCGAGATTTTGACGAATCTCCACGTTTTAGACCTCCTTGAGTCCGAAAAACACAATTGTGGAATTATGTCTGTCTGTGAACACGATAACTCGAAAACTATTAGAGCTACGGGGATGAAATTTTTTATGTAGTTTTTACACATAATTTGTAGGTTTCTATCAAATTTTGGACAAAATCCGTCAACGGGAGGTCTGTCTGTCTGTATGTCCGAAGTCATGCGAACACTATTTAACTCAAAAACCTGAATACCTAGATGGATAAAATTTTGTACACAGCTTTATCAACCTGAATGTACGTCCGTATAAAATTTTGGGCCAAATCCGTCAACGGGTTGACTGTCTGTCGGTCTGTTTAATCGCATACTTGTTAAGCATTCGTTTCAAAACTTATCTCCATGCGCATGCGTCCTTGCAGTCTCTGGTACCAAGCGGGAGGATTGCGTCAGTTTGTCCTTGAGACGGAGTTTGTGATAGATATGTATTATCTCCTGTTTTGTTTTCGGTCGCTCGTATAATAGCGGATCTTGCTGGAGTGTGATGGAAAATAAATATTGCTAAGTTTTAATACATAGGCATCTCTTTGAATATGATTCTTCACCTAAATATTTTACAATCACTATAATCTGCAATGAAAAACCTTCTGATATTCGTTGCATTCTGGATTACAGTAGGTTCGATTTTTTTTATCCACGCAAAGGGAGGGGAAATGACAAATTTTTGAGCAGTATACGAGAAAGTTTAGGGGAGAACACTCCCGCTGGTTTTTTTTATTCATTGCCTCTCCCTTTTTTGCGAAAATGTGAAAGAGGCCTCAGAAGGAAATCCAAAACACTTAGCGTGGTCATAATTGCGGATACATCGAAGAAAAGAAAATCTTCCGCCGGCGAATTTATTTCACAGAATTATAGTGCGGAGCGTGATTTAATACCCAGGTAAGCTCCACAAAGAACCCGATAATTCGCAACGCTGAGTTTTTATACAGAAGTTTAACAACTTATAGTCCCAGGTCGAAGTGCACAGAGAGAAACGAAAAAAATTCTACCGTGAAAACAATTAACCGTAACCATTCAGCAAATAGGCCTTAGAGTCTAAAGTTACAAGGTCACATCTGGGCCGCGTGCACCCATCGAGTGTCGAACGTGGGTGGATGAATAGAACGGGTATCAAGTGTCACACGCAAACACCTGTAATATAAGTGATAACCTCCCAACTTTTCTACTGCAGCTGAAAGGTTAAGATGTATCCACCCACAACACCTAGGACAGTTCTGTTGCCTTTTACAGCAACAAGAAAAGAATTATTTACCTACATTGTGAAAAAATATCGTCTGAAATATTAATTCTTTTTGTATCGTTCTGAAACATAAAACTACTTCAGAGAACTTAAATGAAAAATTGCTTTTATTTTTTACGACTCTTGTCTTTTGTATCTCTTTGAGGCACGCCTTGCTGTTGTATTATTATTTAGTGGCAAGAGGTTAGGAAATGTAACAATTTTCGACGCACATGATTGTAATGTGAATTCTAAAACGCATCTTTAATTGAATTAAACCTAAGCTGCACGATTTTCTTTTATTTTTTAACAGAAGTTGTCTAAATCTTTATGAATGGAAGAAAAAAATTGTAATTTTATTTTGAACAGGTTTTTAATAGAATTAACTTGTAAAAACTTTTTATTTTTTTAATTAAACTTCCATTACTAAAAAATTCGTAGGTAAGAGATAATTCGAAAATGTCGTAGGCAAATAATTTCATTAACCCATTATTAAATTAGTCAAAATTAATTGAAAAAGTAAAAATTTGTAAAGATGCAAATTTGAATCGCAGAATTAAGTTTGCATACACCATAAGAACTGCATTAAGTAGAATTTTAATAAATAATTTTTCGTTCGATTATTTGATTGAGTTTTCATTTATTCTATTTTCTTTTTAATCGTTTGTATGTTCGCATCATTGAATAATTTCTCAAGTAGAGTCAAAGTCAAAAAATGCGAAATGATTTTCAAAAATATACGATAATAGACTAATCGACAGTTTAAAAATCTATGAAACAATATAAATGTTTTTATTCACATGAATACTACAAGTAAAAATATAAATGTATGAAAGCAGAAAGTTATTTTGCCTTTCAAAAAACAATCGTCTGAAAATAAAAAAATAAGGCTTTTTTTCTGTTTAAAATTAGTTTGATGTTTACACTTAACATATTGTGAAAAATTTAGTAAAGACTATCTGCATATTGAATATGTATATCTATGTCACTTGTTTGAAAACTGTCACTTATATAATTGGTTATATAATTGAATAGTTAAACTATAATTATATAATTTATAGCTTGTTGTGATAAATAAATGCATTTTTATGTAAAAGAATGTATTTTAGTCCGTAGTATCAACGAATGATGCATTTTTTTTTATAATAAATCAAATTTTAAATTCTTGTTTCTGAAGTTTTTATAAGTGTAACTTTACCGTTCTTATTTATACAAAGCGTGGTTAAATTTCATTTGCTTCATCTCTTAAGTAACAGAATCTAAATTGACCGGAAATTGTGGGGTCCGTTCGAGATAGACCTAATTTTAGAGTCACTGTACGGAATAGACAAAAAAGGGGAAAAATTGGTATGGTCCCAATTTTGAATAAGATGATCCAAATTTATACGTTCTTTACTTATAAATTAATCTTAATATAAATAAAAGCCATTGTGGCTATGTTCCACATCTCATCCTAAACCAATGGACAGTTTTCAACCAAATCTTGAACATTTATTATTTAAGACAAGGGGAAGACACTAATGAACTTTTCAAAGTCCAAAAGTTAATTAAACAGTCAGTTAATTCGAAATTAACCGAAACCGTTTTTCCGCCGTAACTTCACAGCAAATAGTCCGACAAACAATATTTTTATACCATCTTAAACTTTAATTTTTTTTCCTTTTCAATGATACCAATTTTATTTCCGTGCAAAGTTTCCTTTAAGTTTTATGAATTTTTAAATTGTTTTTAAAGAAATTGATTTTTCGCAAACGATTTTGAAATAAAGCATTTTTATTGATACTTCATTGCTAGGCAACGGTGAGACTTTGAACAAATTTCTTTTTATTTCTGTAAAAATTTTACACAAGAAGTGAAAAATCACTGTCAACATTAAAAGGCCTAAAAGTTAATTAAATCTTTAGTTAATTAAAAATTAAGCATGATTTTGCGTTTTTCCGTGACATATTTCTAAAGTATAATATTACAATAATTATTTTTATACTATATTGAAGTTTTAAAAAATAACTTTTCAGTGATACAAATTTCATTTCCGTTCAAATTGTTGCTCTCATTTCAATAATTTAAAAAAATTCAATTGTGTATAAAATTCACAATTTGTAGCTGTTGCTAGACCATATAAACACAATTCTGGAAGAATACTAAAGAAAAGTTTAAAAGCAGACGATTCCTAATTTATAGGAAAGAATACTATTATTTATATTACTATTTTTTATCAGGAAGAACTATTGATCTGGTTTATTCTATCGCTTTATATTAATGAAAATTTAACTATTTAATTAACTTTCCCAAAACATCGTCAAAATTCTTCTTATACTTCACTATGTATGAACGAAATTTGAAGTAAAAAAGTTTCCGACGGTAAAGGAATATTTACGTATTATAATTTTCTATACAAAAATAGATTTTCATTAAAAATATTAGACATAAAAGTATTTTAATCCCGAGCAACGCCAGGCTTAACAGCTAGTAGTTTATATTAATGATTTTTTAAAAAAGATTATTTTAATTCATTTTTTTAAATAGATTTCAAAGAAGTTCCGTTTCCAGATTTTACTATGCATAGATAATAGCTACTCTGCCTTAATGAATAACTCCAGTTCCATTTCATTATTGCTATATTTAATCTTATTCAATTTGAAGAGGATACAGACTCATGCTACTTTTAATGTCAACGATAAAATGGCCAGACGTCCGGGTTTTAGATTTAATGTCCTGACTCGTAGCCCCTTCTCCCGCTTCCAATAATATTTAGAAAGTTCAGAAAATAAAATCACCTGTTTAAATCCCAAAATCAGTTTCAAATCTTAACGCCATATCTATCTTGAACCTCAATATCCATATCTTGATACGCACCAACGCGTTAGGGGAATTTCTCCAATTTGACAACAACAAGTAATATAAAAAAAAATTAAAGTCAATTTCTACTATGTAAGAAATTATTAAATGTATTTGAACTTGAGTGGTAGTTTTTGAGATATAATAAAAACGTAATGCGCATGCGCAAAGATATGGCTAAAAGATGGGGGGTGCTTCGATAATCCCATGGGCCATCCACATACCCAAGAACCAAGTCTGTAATGTTAATAGTTTTCGAGATATAATGAAAAACGTACTGCGCATGCGTCACGCAAAATATGAAATGACAGACAAATGGACAAACATACAGACAAGAAAGCGAATTAATATTGCATTGTCATCTAGTTCTGAGCTATGTTTAAAGTTTCAAGTCTCCAGCTCATCGGGAAGTTAGTTTAAAATCGATTGCAAAATTTGAACAAGATATATATATATATATGGAGAGTGTGAACTAATAGTAGGAATTGAATAAAAGAAAGGGCTAATTATAGTAAAATAACTCATGGTGTAACGTCGTACTTCACTCCATTTTAAGATATTTCTTAATATCTTGAAAATTTCTAAAAAAATTTGGGAGATTATTTCTGAAAGGCGTTTGCTTAAAAATACAAGTAACTAGAAGATAAACTTGTAATTAACTTCGTTATCGTTCTTACACGGATATCCCATTTTCGACGGGGAAAATTTTAGTTTCTTCGCATTTTTTTCGCCGTACTCCGAAAAGTTTGCGGAGCAAATAATAGCAAAGATAACCCGTACTTTAATGATAACATATCTTTTCAAAGCTTTGTCCAAGAAAATCTGTATCGGGAACAAAATAATCAACTTACTTATTTTTCCCCTAATTTCAGAGGAAATTAATTTAAAAATCTTGAAAAAATCCTCATCTTGTAACAATACCCGATTATTTTCTCAAATGCGGAGAAATTGAGAAAATACTTCTACATTAGATTCACTCGCAATGGAAGGTGTCGGGGGGCGCAAGTACGAGGATCAGGTGTCTCCTTATAATAATCGGGTTCTCTTTTCCCCTGGTTGTATAATAATAGGTGTTGAATTAGTTGGATCCGTTGATGGGTAGAGAGGCGGTTCGCTGCTTAATGGTGAGGGAGATAAATGACACATAGCGAATATTTACGATGTATGGCATGATCATATTTTAAGCGTGAGTGTCTTCGTGACGGGATCAACCATATTTCTCGTTAAACACTTTTATTTAACTTGACTTGTTTCATATTTGTAAAGATGCAATTTTCTTATCCATTTTCCACTCCCTTTCTAATGTGCTAGAGTTCTGAAATTTTCAAACTTGTGTATTCTCTATGACAGTACACTAGTTTAACATTTTTAGAATTTAACTGCCAATTAAGATTAATTTGATGGAATTCTGATCCTATACGCGTGGCGTCACCTGGTGTTGATTTTGAGAACAACGCTGTTTTCAAGAATCCGTAATATTTATAATAATGAATAATAAATTAAAGACTGAAAAGTAGAAAATAATTAAAAGAAAAGAATCTACTTTTTAGTACACTAATAATAGAGAGTTTCAAAAAACTGTTTTTTATTAACTTTATTATTCAGTAGGTTTCCCGAAGATCGAGTTATGAAAATGATGGAAGATTTAGTTTATTTGAAACAACAAAATTTCGAACTAAAGAAATTTTTTGAAAATTCGGAAAAAAATTATGCAAATATTCACAAACGGTAGGCCAGATTTACTAGGTTTTTTTTTACATTAATTTATGACAGTTTTACAAAATACAGCAAAAAAGGTAAACTTCTATTTTCCAAAAATTTAAATTCTGTTACAGCGCCAACACATGCAGGAAAGCCATATATTTCAATTATTTCCTGCATTATTTTTAATACTGCCTAGTACCGAAGGGAATCCAAATATCCATTATTTTACATAAAATAATGGGAAAATGGATATGAAAAATATGGTTTTGACAGAATAAATAATTACCACAAAAAAAAGGCCTTAACCCTTCCGATCCGACTTTTCCATGATTAAAATTTAACTATTAAAAGTAGTTAAATGTAATAGTGGACTTTATTTACCCAATAGGGAAGGAAGTCTAATCTCGGGGACGTAAATGCCCATTACGGCGAAAGGATTAATACTCATTCAAAAAGAAATCTATCAAAATACAAATGCTTAACCATGAAATGTGCAACTAATAATAATTCATGCATCTTGAATGTAACAATTATACGTAAACACTAAATCTAAAAAAAATGTAATGATCATACTACAGAAAAATACATCTAATTCAGTTATTCTTCTTAATTAAACCTTGTTATGATTTCTTTTAGCACAGATCTCTCGACAATACTCCTGACTACTGTACCAAAATACGTGCAAGAGTTTGAAAGCAAGATAGAAATGCTTAACCATGAAATGTGCAACTATTAATAATTCATGCATCTTGAATGTAACAATTATAAGTAAACACTAAATATAAAAAAATGTAATGATCATATTACAGAAAAATACATCTAATTCAGTTATTCTTCTTAGTAAAACCTTGTTATGATTTCTTTTAGCAGAGATCTCTCGACAATACTCCTGACTACTGTACGTGCAAGAGTTTGAAAGCAAGATAGAAATGCTTAACCATGAAATGTGCAACTATTGATAATTTATGCATCTTGAATGTAACAATTATAAGTAAACACTAAATATCAAAAAAATGTAATGATCATACTACAGAAAAATACATCTAATTCAGTTATTATTCTTAGTAAAACCTTGTTATGATTTCTTTTAGCACAGATCTCTCGACAATACTCCTGACTACTGTACCAAAATACGTGCAAG
>BGPR01036430.1:0-15537 GCA_013235015.1 Araneus ventricosus
TCTCGTTCTTGCGGTTGGACAGAATTCAGGCCACATAAGGGAATAATTTTGGACTATTGTCATTCCTTTATACAGAAAATACGTCTAATTTAGAACTACAATGGTGTGTGGCTTCTGATGAAATACGCTATTCTGGTTCTTTTTCATCTATTCTTCCAATTTGATTAATTGTAGCTCTTTTTTTCTACTTTTCCTTGTTTTATTTTTATGTCTTGGATAATTTTGTGTTTTAAATATTTGATCATATATGTTGTCTAATACTTTTTTAAAAATTCTGATTAATCTTAAGAAAATTCTGAGAATGATATCACCTAATGCTGCTGCGTTAGCGCGCATAAAAAGTGTAGTATTGTCATTTTATTATTGTTTACTTCTTCTATTATTATTTTTTAAACTTAATTCGAATTAATAATTGTGTATTTAATAATGTTACATATAATGTATCGTTTTAAAGCCTGGCATTATTATGCAAAAACAATAATTTTTCAAGAGGAAGTCTGCTCTGTTTGGTAACAGCTTCAGAAAATAAACGCTCACTATAAACTATGCTTCCAGGGGTTGAAAGATATTTTTTGCTAAATTTGCAAGTCTTGGACATTTTTTTCACTTTTCTTCCCTCCAATGAAGTTGACATTCTCAGGGTGTGTAGCCTCGTGAAAAGTGCTTAAATTTGAAAACCATTTTTAAGCATGTTAAAAGTGCTTAATTTTCTCCAGAAGTGCAAAGAAAATATTCTTTTTTTGTTTCTTCAGATGTTCAGTAGGATAAATCAAAAGCATAGACGTAAAACTTTGTTTACCGGATGCATCAAGAGAAGAAATTGGATGTATCAAGAACGAAAACAGAAGAAAGAATCCAGGGGTTTCAACACATATTAATATAACACTTATAGACCAGTCAAGGAAGGCCTAAAGTGAGGATGGGGAAAACATTAAATCATATAGTTTTGAAAATTGGTACATATGTTCGTGAGGGGCTCCTGATGAACTTATTAAAAGTCCACGGTCCTGGGAGCTCGCTGTGCTATCTTGGATTTCATCCCCCGTATTTAGTTTCTCCTAAATATCTTGGGTAAACCATTCAGTTTGCAAATCCCATTTGATTTAATAAATCAAAGAGCGTACAATTCCCTACAAATGCATGAGTTTATTTTTCTTCTAGCTTTAAAAGTTTTTGAGATAATTGGTCTCAAAGTGGAAGAATTTATAAACAATCTTAGTTGAAAATCCAGTCAACGAAGGGTTTGAAAAAAAACATTAAATTGTATAGTTTTGAAAATTGGTACACATGTTCACTAGGGTGGATCGCTCTTCTGTGGAGAAAAGAAAATTATTTTTAATCAAAACCTACCTATGCAGAAAAGATGTTCTATGGTACGGAGATTAACAGAAAAATAATGAAAAAATTTAAATCCGAAATTTAAAACTGCCGCAAGGGGGATTGAATTTTTGAAAAAAATGGAAAAATACCTAATTTTGATTATTGATTATACAATTTTCGATACAAAATAATTGAGGTTTTTTGCAATATAAATAACCAAAAGGGATTATTACTGAGTACTAAGTAGTGAATAGTATAATGTACATTGCAACATTTATGACTCAGCTCCCCCTCCCCACACCGGCGGATCAGTCCAGTTAACCAATTAGAGCAGTAGGCATTATAGGGTGGATTGAAAAAAAATTTTTCAGAATTTCAAATCTTACCTATACGGGAAAGATGTTCTATGGTATATAGATAAATGGAAAAATAAAGTAAAAAAAGTAAATTTTAGGTTAAGAACTGCCGCAAGGGGGATGAAGTTTAGGTATTTGAGCCTTTTTATGGAAAAAAATTCAAAGTGATTTTTGTTAAAGTGAAACAGACATTTTACTATTTTTTAATGTTTATTGCAATAAGAAGACATACACTAAATGGTTGCAAGAAAATACATAAAAAAACAGTCAACATTTCAGTAGACAGTAATCATGTTTGGTGTTGAAAACTGGAATGAGGTTTCGTGATTTCAGGCGATGTCTTATAAACCTGTCCCTTCTAGATGGTCCGCAGACTACAGCAGCTGCTTCCGTTACTACTTTGACTATTCATTCTGTAGCTTGAGTGTGTCAGGGAAACCCCTTGATAGTAGGTAGTATTGCCTCCTGAATGATTGCTGGGTTTACTATTGCTTCTGTAACCATGTCATCACTGAATCTTTCAGTAAGTGGAGGCTCTGTCACATTTTCCCACTTAATCAAGCCCACATAATCCATCGCACGAAGGTCAAAAGCTGATAAATTGAAGATACGGATATTATTCGTTGCGATGGTTGTGGTTGCATCAGATTGTTTGACTTTGCGTGCTTTCAGAATTCTTCGAAGGGCTAATTCCCTTTTGTGATTTTTGTCTTCAGCTAGCATTGTTATCAGGACATTTTCAGGATGGCCAAAAAATCCTTTTCTTTTGATAACAGGGTCTATGACATCCCGCAAATCACTTGACAAATAACACGATAGAACGATTGATTCATTCAAATGCTGTGCACCATAGATTACTGATGGTGTCGTTTTGAACCACATAGCCGCATAGACTTTCACGATTAACGTCGTTAATGTCATTAAAGCCTCGGATGGATTTTCATCAGTTACATGTAGAGCCTAAGAATTCTGTTCACAGTTGTAGGCCACCTTGAGTAGCTTACTTTTCCAGGATTTCTCTTCGACAGACTTTCTCTGCAATGTCCGCAGTTGATGGCTTCACAAATTTCCATTAAGTACAGTTGATCAGTACTTAAGTCTTTCTTGTTAGTCATTTCACATAGCGTGCATTCTATTGGCGTGAATAAAATTGCAGGTAGCTTCTGGGCCCAGTTGTGATTCCATCCACGTGCGCGAAAAGATAACGTAGTGGAAGCTCGTTTGCGTATAACTGACACACAAACCATTGTAGTGGACAATTCAGCATCAGTTCCATGTTACGTATAATACCTCCTTTGACAGATGTTCCGTCGCAGCCAACTTTGTTACATCTATGTCATTGTCAACGCATGACAAAAAACTATATATGTGATTTCCAATTATTTGCACTGTCCAGAAATTTACAGACACGTGGCCGATGTATCACGTGGGGAAGATTCCATGAAGTACCACTTCCGACATAGAGGGATTGCCTACTGCTCTAATTGGTTAACCGGACTGTTCCGACGGTGTGGGGAAGGGGAGCCAAGTCATAAAATGTTTCTATGTACATTATACTATTCACTACTCCGTAATAATCCCTTTTGGTTATTTATATTGCAAAAAAATCCAATTATTTTGAATCGGAAAATCCTATAATCAATATTCAAAATTAGGTATTTTTCCATTTTCTTCAAAAATTCAACCCCCTTGCGGCAGTTTTAAATTCAAATTTTTTTTATTATTATTTTTCTCTTAATCTCCATACTATAGAACATTTTTTCTGCATAGGTAGGTTTTAATTAATATTTTTTTTAATTCATATAATCAAAATTAAATATTTTTTTTTTTCCGAAAATTCAACCCCCTTGCAGCAATTCTTAACCTCAAATTTAATTTTTTATTTTATTTTTCCATTTATCTATATATCATAGAACATCTTTTCCGTATAGGTAGGATTTGAAATTCTGAAAAAAAAATTTTCAATCAACCCTAATGTTCACGAGAGGCTTCTGTTGAACATACTCAATAGTCCAGTAAACGAAGGGTTTGGAAAAAAACCCCAAAAATAATGTAGTGTTAGAAATTTGTGCACATGTTCGTGACGGACTTATGATAAAGATGCTAAAAATCATGGGTGAGCTCGCAGTGTCATCTTGGTTTTCATCTCCCCCTTTTTTTAGTTTTCTCTGAATACCTCAAAAACTATTCAGTTTACAAATTACAAATGATTTAACAAATTAAAGAGCTTAAAATTCCATACAAATACATTTATTTTTCTTCCAGCATTAATAGTCATGGAGATAACGGGTCTCAAAGGTTGCCACCATCTTGGATTTCTTCCCCCCTTTTCAGTTTTTCTTGAATATCTCGAAAACTATTCAGTATTAAAATTGCATGTGAATTAACAAATTAAAGAGCGTGAAATTCCCTACACATAGGTCCTTTGATTTTTCTTCATGCTTTAATAGTTTTTGAGATAATTGGTCTCAAAATGGATGAATTCGTAAAAAATCTTAATCGAAGGGTTTGAAGAAAAATAAAAATCATATAGTTTTTAAAATTGGTTCAAATTTTCTCAAGGGTCTCTTATTAAACATACTAAAAGTCCCCAATCCTTGTGGGAGAGATCGCTCCACCATCTTGGATTTTATCCCCCTTTTCTTAATTTTTCTTGAATACCTCGAAAACTATTCGATTTTCAAATTACATGTAATACAGCAAATTGATTATCGTAAAATTCCCAGCAAATGCATGCTTTTTTTTTTTTTTTTTTTTTTTTTTCCTTCTTCTTCTAGCTTTAATAGTTTCCGAGATATGTAAAAAAAACTAAGACGGGGGATAAAATCCAAAATGGTGGCAAATGTTGAGACCCATTATCTCCAAAACTATTGAAACTAAAACAAAAATAAAGGCATGTATTTGTTGAGAATTTTGCGCTCTTTAATTTACTGATTACATGTAATTTGAAAATTGAATAGATTTTGAGATATTCAAGAAAAATTTTAAAAAAGGAGGGATGATATCCAAGATGGTAATAACCTTTGAGACCCATTATCTTGGAAACTATTAAAGCTGGAAGAACAACATAAATATGTACTTTTAGGGAATTTTACACTCTTTAATTTGTTAAATCAATTATAGGATGAAAATTGAATACTTTTCGAGATATTCAGAAAAACTAAAAATGGAGGTATGAAATCCAAAATGGCGACACGAGTTTCCCCCCCCTCCCCCCCAGGATCGGGGACTTTTACTATGTTCAACAAGATACCGTCAAGAACATTTGTACCAATTTTAAAACTATATGATTTTTTGTTTTTCTTCAAACCCTTCGTTTTTTCTACTATCAATTAAAATTTTTTACAAATTTATTCATTTTGAGACAAAGTATCTCAAACTATTAGAACCTGAAGATAAATCAAGGTACCAATCTTGAGGGAATCACACACTCTTTAATTAATCACATGTTAATTAATTAAGTCGCATGTAATTTCAATATTGAATAGTTTTCGAGATATTCAAGAAAATCTGAAAAGGGGGGGGGGGTCCAAGATGGCGGCAAACTTTGAGACCCATTTTACCAAGACTATTAAAGCTGGAAGAAAAATAAAAGTATGTATTTGTAGGGAATTTGACGTTTTTTAATTTGTTAAATCATTTGTAATTTGAGAACTGAATAGTTTCCGAGACATTTAGGAAAAATTAAAAGGGGGATGAAATCCAAGATGGTACTGCAAGCTCACCCCCAGGACCGGGGACTTTTATAGTATGCTCATCATAAGCCCCTCACAAACATGTGTACCAATTTTCAAAACTATGATTTAATATTTTTTCATCCCCATTTTGGACTATCGTTGATTACTAAAAAGGCACCGATCCTGGTGGGTGAGCTCACACCACTGTCTTGGGTTTCATCCACCCCCTCTTTTTTTAGTTTTTCTTCAAAATCTCAAAAACTATTCAGTTTTTAAATTAAAATTGATATACCAAATTAAATAGCGTGAAATTTCCTACGAATACATGCGTTTCTTATTCTTCTAGCTTTAATAGTTGCCGAAGTAATGGGTCTCAAATTTTGCCGCCTTCTTGGATCTCATCCTCTTTTTTAGTCTTTTTCAATATCTCAAAATTATTCAATTTTCATTTACATGTAAAACCACAAATTAATTATCGTAAAATTCCGTACAAAATACATGCTTTTGTTTTTCTTCTAGTTTTGATAGTTTCCGAGATGTTCAAGGAAAACTATAAAAAGGGAGATAAAATCCAAGATTGCGGCAAATTTTGAGACCCATTATCTCAGAAGCTATTAAAGCTAGACGGGGGGGAAAAGCATTCATTTGAAGGGAAGTTTACGTTTTATTTGTTAAATCAATTGTAATTTGAAAATTGAATAGTTTTTGGGATATTCAAGAAAAAAACTACAAGTGGGGATGAAATCCAAAATGGAGGCTCGAGATTCCCCCCACCCCCAGAACCGGGGACTTTTTGTATGTTCATCAAGAGCGCCTCACAAACATGTGTACCATTTTCAAAACTATATGATTTAATCGTTTTTTCTTTCTTTTCAAACCCTTCGCCGACTCGGATATTAATGACTTTATTATCCTCTCTCTCTTTCTTCAACAATGGTTATCCCCAAGGGGTAATTTATTAATTTCAAGAAATGTGGAAAAAGGTCACAGATATTTATTGTTAATCTTTAAAAGTTTGCTTCATTTTTCGTAATGACAGTTTGCGTTAACCAAAAAGACATCTTTTAATTTACAATAGAAGATGTTGTGCAAATACAGAAATAAATATTAAAATTACATATTTAATATAAAAAAATATTTTGAAAATTTTTCAATAAAAAATATGCAGTATTATAAAACAGAACATCATATGCTTATAAAATACGTGGGTCTATGTATGCATGTATATAGAAAGGTGCTTAACTTTTCTGACTAAATGCTTAATTTTTGCAGCAGTTTCTCGCTGCGCACCCTGCATTCTGTCCTAGATATTAGAAATTGAATCAAAACAGGAATTTACTTCTAATAACTTTAATTTATCCACTGAATTTTCATCTGTGGTTGTCATTGTCATGTTCAGCAATAGTGGCTCTTTCATTCCTCTGAAGCAATCCCAAAATGAAGAGAGTTCATTTCTTATTGAAATTAAGGTATTTAAAGTATTACGAATGAACATCAAATCAAAGGGTTGACTGTCTGTCCATCTGGGCCAATCGCATACTTCTAAACATTATAACTCGTAAACCCTATGGCTTTGATAAATAAAAATTGATATGAGGCCCGCTAACCTTAATTGTAGATCCGTGACCAATTTCCGTTTCATTCGGTCGAGAAAAAGGTGTTCATATTGCCTATTTGTCTTTTCTCATTACACAATGACGCTAGGTTGTTATTGCGTAATTGCACTATTCATTTGTGCTAATCTTTTCTGCTTCTACCACGCCTTTCGCCTCCAAGCTTCCGATTCCCAAGCTTTTTTACTTTCTTGTATACAAAGAGAACGTATTGTAATCGTCAAAAAATTCAACCTCGAGATTTTGACGAATCTCCACGTTTTAGACCTCCCTGACTCCTAAAAACACAATTTTGGAATTTTGTCTGCCTTTGTGTCTGTGAACACGATAACTCGAAATCTATTAGAGCTACGGGGATGAAATTTGGTATGTGGTCTTCAAACATGATTTGTAGGTTTCTATCAAATTTTGGAGAAAATCCGTCAACGGGAAATCTGTCTGTATGTCCGAAGTCATGTGAACACTATAACTCAAAAACTTGAATAGCTAAATGGATAAAATTTGGTACGCAGTTTTATCCTCATGAATGTAGGTCCATATAAAATTTTGGACCAAATCTGTCAAAAAGAGGCGTTCAAATTGCATATTCAATTTCTATTAATCCGATTCTCATGCGCATGCGTACTGGTAGCAATCTGTTATTGTTGTAAATTTTATTTACAACAATAAATAATGTTTTCAAACATAAATTGTAACAATTTTTTATTGTTGTAAATAAAATTCAAACCGATCTCATTATTTCAGCAATTGTTATGGTTGTGGTAGTATAAATTGTTTTCTTGGGAATTCAATTCCAAAGCAGAATTTTCGCTTTAGTTTTCATTACATTGCCTATTTTATCGCATCTGCTTCAAAGTAATTTTTTTTTAAACGTGGCAAAGTATATTTGGTTTCAGGTTTGTTTCACTTTTCTCGTATACGAAGTATACAAAGAGAAAGTATTGTAATCGTCAAAAAAATTCGAACTCGAAATTTTGACGAATCTCCACTTAGAAAGTGTACGAGAATGTTTAGGGGAGATTACTCCCACTGGTTTCTCCATTGCATTGGGGACGCTTATTCTTTTTACTGCCTTTTAGCTTATTTTTTCCCCACATGTGTTAGGAGTATAGGAGAAAGTTTAGGGGAATCCACTCCCACTGGTTTTCTTTCAATTCTATTTTATCTTTATGATATTTTTATTCAATTATTTTCACCTTGGATATATGATTGCAGCATCTATCTGTCATTGAACTAGTATTAACTTCTTTTTAATTTCAATTCTATTTTGGAACAGGCATTTTATTGAAGTTAAGAACCTGCATTTTTGATAGTTTAGGTTATGTGCTTTTTTAGAATTGATTTGATGTTTTATTATTCATAAATATGCATATATTGGCTATTTTTAAATAGTGAAAATGTTATCATAGCTCATACATGAAAACTAAGATATTGGAGATGGGTGGTCAAGTGAGATCCAGAAAAAAAATAATTGGTTGCTTGATCATTTTATAATCAACTGTTTTTTGTCTGTGGATTTCTGCATGATTAGAGAGTCCAAGAAGACTAATTTTTAATTTGTATCTTTTTTCAAATTACAATTGCAGGACTTTTTTTTTTTTTTTTACAAAACATTCTTATTTTTGCATTTGTAGGGCTTTGCATCAATTTATATTACACGTAACTGGTGTATCCGAGGTTGATGAAACAAAAAACCAATTTATTGAAGAAGAAACGTCCTTTATTATCTCCTGTATAAACTTAAGGAAAATTTTATCCCAGTGGTTCCCAAAGTGGGTTCCACGAAAAAATTTAAGGGTTCCAGCGAGATAAATTTTATTTGATTAAAAAAAAATAAGAATGGTGTTTAATATATTCACACATTTTCCTCGGAAAGTTTACAATCGACCCCCAAAATTTAAGTTTTTTTTTTTTTTTTGTGCAATATGCCGGTGTATGGATGTTTAACCTAGATCAAACTTTCGATCCTACCAATGGATGGCCATTGTGGCAGATTCTAAACTTATTTCCGGGATATTGCTTTGGCGATTGTCTGACATAGACTCTATGTCCCTTGGCTTCTTATAACAACACCACCAGTTGATCCATACAAAGCACATTTTTATTTGTTTTCATCATAATCACTGACTTTTCTGCATGATTAAATGGAAAAGAAAAAAATAATAAAAGTAATGTATAAAGAAATAAACTGTGGATTATTGAAAAACCCTAAACAAAATCGGAGCCTTTTCACACCATTTCCAGTAGAAATGCATGGGCGGAAGGATACACCAGAAGACTAGTAGGAGGGCTAGTTTGTAAACAAAGTCCATTTGAGCCAATATTATTGTGCCCTTGTATTATAAACGGTAACTGTAATTCAAATTGTGTATTCAAATACTGTAATATCTAAAACTTAAAAATTGCCCTTATAATGGATCATTGATTAGAAAATGGGTCGTTAAAGAAATCTGGTGTTGTTAATAGTAATGCAGAATATAAAGATACGGCTATTCTGGAACCCGCACTGCAATCAACTTCCAGTTCGTACAGCTACAGCCTCATCTTCCAATTTTGGACAAGTGGTATCAATGAAAAGACGTAAATATGATACTAGTTACCTGTCGTTTAGATTTACTAGTATTGGTAACGAGGAGGCTCCAGATTCGGTTTGTTTGCTTTGCAACAAAATATTGGCAAACAGCTCCTTAGCACCAACAAAACTACCGGGACATTTGGAAAAAAATGACCCAACACATAAAGGCAAAGATATTTCTTTTTTTAAAAGAAAACTTGAAAGCCATAATAAAAGCCGGAGTTTTATGGGGGAAAAAATTCAAAACAGATAATCAAAAGATAACGGAAGCGTCATATAAAGTATCTTACCATACTGCTCTAGCAGGAGAGGCACATGTTATTGGTGAATCACTTATTAAACATTGTGTTCAAGATATTGTTTCGTGTGTATTGGGCGAAAGTTATAGTAAACAAGTTGAAAGTGTGTCTCTTTCTAACAATACTGTAAAAAAGTGTATTAACGATATTGCCAATGACATTGAATTAGAACTTATTTCACAGTTGCAGGCGTGTAACGCTTATGCATTACAACTAGATGAGTCCACAGATGTTGCTGGATTAGCAATTTTGCTTGTTATCGTTCGGTATGATTTTAATAAAAAAATTGAAGAAGATTTGCTTTTATGTGAAAGTGTGAACATTAACACCATTGGGAAGAATATATTTAACTGCATAGATAATTTTATGACAACGCATGAAATTAATTGGGGAAAATATATTGAAGTATGCAGCGATGGAGCAAAAGCAATGACAGGAAAAGTGAGTGGTGTTGTAGCATGGATTAAAAATGTTTAAAAAAACTGTAACAGTACTCATTGCATTCTTCACAGATATGCATTAGTAACAAAAAGGATTTCTGCGACATTTAAATCTGTTCTAGACGAAGCAGTGAAGATTATTAATTTTATCAAAAGCAAACAATTGCAATCGCGTATTTTTAAAGCCATGTGTGAAGATATGGGAAGTCTTCACACCACTTTACTTCTTCATACAGAAGTTATATGTTTATTGTGTAGTAAAATGCTTGTGCGAATATTTGAATTGCGAAAGGAACTGATGGCTTATTTTATTGGTCATAAATTTGAATTATCAAACAGATTAAATAATATGGCTTGGTTATCTATACTTGCATACCTGGCTGATATATTTGGAAAATTGAACAAATTATGTTTGGCTCTGCAAAGAAAACAAGTCAATATATTGCAAGCAAAAGATAAATTGGTTGCCTTTTCAAGGAAAATACAATATTGGATTTCAGCTGTGGAGCAAAATACGCTTAGTGATTTTCTCTAAGAATCTGAAGTGGATTTAGATATGGAAATCCGTGATGGTATAAAAACACATCTGTCCAGTTTACAGCAATCACTCAGTGATTATTTTCCAAACCTAGAGAATCAAGATAATTACTGGGTACAAAATCCTTTTAAAATAAAAGAAAAACCAAAAGGATTTCATTCCATGGATTATGAAAATTTGATTGAATTGAGTTCGGATACACAATTAAAGCCCAATTTAGAACAGTTTCATTAACAATATTCTGGTCAGATGTATTCGATGACTATCCAAATTTAGCAAAACAGGTTATTCGAATTCTATTGCCATTTGCAACCACTTATTTCTGTGAAGCTGGGTTTTCAAAATATGTTGCGACAAAAACCAAATATCGTAACAAACTTGATGCTGCACCAGATATGCGAGTTCAGTTATCAAACCTAATCCCTAATTTTAAGAGAATCATGGAATCAAAGAAGCAGGTGCATCCTTCACATTAAAGATTTTCCATTTATTTTAGTTTATGTTTTGTATTTTTATTAATTATTTCTATGATGAATTTGTTTTTTGAGTTTTGCTTAATTCAATAAAATCTGGAATACCAAAATAATACTTGTTTCATTTAATATCAGATATTAATTTTGAAAAGTCGTTAATTAAAAAATATTCAAGGTTCTGCGATCATTGGCAACAAATTTTGGGGTTCCACGACTAAAATATTTTGGGAACCACTGTGTTATCCTAAATAGCAAAAATCAACCTGAATTTTAAAATGAAAGATTTTCAATTTTCGAAGGCATATCATTCTCAAAAGGAATCTATTCTCCATATTACTTTGTAGCTACCTTAATGTTACTGTATTTACAAAAAATTTCAACCCTGAGTTTTGCTTCCTTTTAGAGTTACGGACTTTCAAAATCGGGAAAAAAATTTTAAAAATTCCAAATTTTGACACCTTATATTTTTCAGGGATGAGATTCTTCTGCTTTTTGGTGGATTTCTGCTGTTTTGTTATTTTGGAGAAATTTTGCCTTTTTTTTTCTCTCAAAATTCTGGGTGTTTTTTCTCCTCTGCTGCTAAAATTTGCTTTTTTTTTTCCGAAACTTCTGCTTTTACACAAAGAAAAGAAACCTTTCTATTTTCCGTTCTTGAAAGAAAAATCTGGGAAAATTTGCTTGACTCTCGGCCTAACTCCACCGCTAGGAAATTAGCTGATTCATCTTCTACTGACGCATCAACATTATATCGGCAATCTCTACAAGGATGAACATTCCAACATATTCTATGCCATTCAAAGTATTAAGTACCACATTTTTGCAGAAAACAAAACCTCTGTGGCATATTTTGCAAAAAAAATTAGTTAAAAACTTAAGGTCATCTTGTAGGGCGTACCAAGATGAAGAAATAAAAAAAAATGGAACAATAACAAATAAATAAACTACATAAAAAAAGAAACTCCTGTCAAAAGAAGGTAGCTAAAAAGCTGTGTGCAAATGCAGCAAAAAAGCAGAGAATAAGACATAAAAAAAAAAATCTTCTCAAAAAATAAAACCGATGATTTACCTGGGCATTCTAGAGATAATGTAGTCCTGACAGCTATGCCAGTAATTAAACAAAAAGATACTAATGAAGACTGTGCAAAAAACTTTAGCCTCTACTGAAAATAAACTTGCAGAGGATGCAAACACATCCTTTATTGAAGAAACATCTGTCAAAAATAGGAGCCCTCCAAAACAAGGGGTGAAGCTTGTTACTGGAGATCTGTTACCAACAGAAGCCACACAAATAAAAAAAAATGAAAGAAAACCATTTCTTCAAACAATTAAGGAAGTGTTTCAAATAATGCTAAATGAATCTGTCATTATAACTGTACAATTTCTCGATCCGTCTCCCTTTATAAGGTGCAAAATCATTGTGCTGTTACTTTTGCAAAAATGTGTAAAAATAAAAGAAATAAAACAGAATTCAGTATATGATACATTATTATAATTTATAAAGAGCTTACTTTACACAATTGCATGAAGCAAAAGAAATTATTTGTCCTTATTTTTATTTATTTTTTAACTAACTTTTATCAAAAGACTATTAAATATAACTCTTCTCAGACTTTTATTGGGTGAATGTTGCATCTCAGTGATGTACAGGTGGTAAATATGTTTTAATGTCTAAGTAGCCTTGAAGGTTAAGCACACACTCATTAGGATCTGTTGAAAATTTGTGAAAATTAAACAAAACATCGAAAGAATAATTCACTAACGTCATTGGATCACTGTGTAACCATATTAAAAGCTGTTAATGCTACGACAACTGGAAGTGAAATGTCTACTTTGTTGTTTATGCTCAAAGAAAGCAATATTTTCTTATTTTAACTTTAACACTGGCAAAAGTCTGCACACGAAACAGTAATTTGGCTTAAATTTATTTCTATAAGTATAAAAAGTATTGTTAGAAATTGTGTTAAAAATATTTTTTAAAACCTTTATAACAATCAGAGAAAACACTTCATGGCAATGGAATTAATATCATTAAAAATATATTTTTCAGCTCTTTTAAAATGGCATAAAAATAGTTGTGTAATAAATATTTCAGACGTTATTGGCAAAAACGTCTAAGCATTAGACTTAAAAGCGACTAATTTTTGTTATTTAATTAAATATCTTAAAAACTAATTAACTCTGAATGTTGAAAATAGCACTGTTGACCTAGAAATGTTCTCTAGAAGGTTGTGTGCAAATTTCATGTCGCTACGGTTCACCGTTTAGGAGGAGTTCTTATGACGGACAGACCGACAGATACATGTATTTTATGTTATAGGTGTATAACGCTTTTTTCCATGTTATCTTGTGAACACGATAACTGGAGTAATTTTGACCTAAGTTTAACCAGCGTGGGACATGTTGTAAGAATAGTGAAAATCTTGGTCGAGTTCATAGATGGGCTATCCAGCTCAAAGGGAGTGGAAATGGTGGGGGTGGAAATTTTCATTTTCCCATACGATTGAAAATAGAAAGAAAATTCAAATTACTCGAATTATTGCCTTATCATAACAAGCAACTTCTGCATTGAAACTTTTTCGATAGTTGCTTTGAAGTTATGATCTCAAAAGGGATTTTCCCTCCCTTCCTCTCCTCTCCCCTTAATTTAAAGTATCTTTTAACCTAAGCATGTTACCCCTTGTTGGAAAGCTCTCGTCATTTGCAGCCTCTTCCACCCGCTTTCATTCTTGTAGCTCTAATGCTCATGAGAAGAGGGGGCGAAATGTTCTTTTCCTTATTATAAGTAGAGACATGTGTATAATGCTTTTGTCCATGTTATCTTGCAAACACGATAACTAGAGTAATTTTAATTAGATTTTAACTGGGGAGGGATATGTTGTAAGAACGGTGAAAATCTCTGCCGAGTTTGCAGATGGGCTAACAGCTCAAAGGAGGTGGAAATGGTGGGGGACTGAAAATTTCATTTTCCCATAATTCCCTTACGATTAAAGATAGAAAGAAAATTCAAAGTAGGCGAATTATTACCTTATCACAACAAACAACTTTTGTATTGACACTTTTTTGATAGCCACAATTGCTTAGAAGCTATGAGCTAAAAATCCATTTTCAATCCCCTCCCCCAACTTAGCATTTTCCCATAGCTCTGTTACGACTAAAGATAGAAAAAAAATTTCAAGTAGGCGAATTATCTCCTTATCATAACAAACTACTTGTATATTGAGAAAGTTTTTTGACAGCAAGAATTACTTAGAAGTTATGAGTTCCCATCAGCTTCATTCACTTCCACTTTTTATACAGTAAACAAGTTGATATACCTGGCTTTGCTCTGGATTAAAATGTTTTCATGTTTAATATTTTTAATTTAAAAGTTACTGTTGTATAAATATTATAATACACAGATTCCTTTTCTGATCTGAAACGTTTTTAATTAACCAGACAATTTTGAAAAACAGCCGTTTTCTCCATATGTTATTTGTTATATAGGTGCTTCAAATTTTGTTAACAATTACTAAAGTAAAAGAAAGATTTTATTGAATATTTTGAAACAATTAAATTAACTAGTTAATTATTCATTAATTTAAAGCATGAAAATAAATCAATAGTTGGTCCCGATAGAAATTGTTAATCATCTACAGTTGAAATTTTCTTTTAGCATTCTTCCTCCTGGAAACAGTTCTTCATATTATTGTTGTTCTTCAACAAGCATATTTTTACCAATTCAAATTAAAATTAATTTTGAAAAATATTATAATGAGAGAAACATATATATGGAAATGAAAGATATCGTGGAAAAAAGCCTTGCTTAATTTTTAATTAAGTGATCAATATCAGTGCGGTACATTTCATTTCCTGATATTTATGTTCATAATTCTTCATTTTCTATTGTTGCTTGTCATTCAGTCCAAAAATTCTTACTACATCGACATTTAGCTAATTATTCCAAATAATTAATTATTATAATCAAATTCACTAATTATTACTTAAGTACCTTTAATTAAATATAAAATTATTTATTATCTGTTATTTTGAAGTTACCTATATTGTTACGTTGCTTCCCCCCCCCCTCCCCGTCAGAAAGTTTCTGGCGCCGCCTCTGGATTGCAGTTATGAATTTTTAAAGTTTAATTAGTTGAATAAAATTATAAGTCACTTATTATCAGATAGTTAGGATCCCTGCATATTTACAGTAATTTGTTGTTATTACTCGTAATGTATTCACTATTAATAAGTTAAAAATTTGTATTTA
>BGPR01036431.1:0-10562 GCA_013235015.1 Araneus ventricosus
TCGTACATACCTTTCTTCGTCTTTTGGGAAGCGAAAATATTTCAACTCCTACGATTTTGCACGAGTGGCGTTGCAAGAAATACATCTGTCATAACTCATGCCGAATTCTGTTTTTTCAGACCTAGAAGCAAGCTAGAATAATCAAAGACGCCAAAAAAAATTCCGTTGCAAGTTAACCAAACCTAGAACCACGCCACGATCAAAACAAATCAAATCCCCTGCGCATTCTTTTGCGCAACAGGACCTGGCGAGACTTGCTAAATGTTTGCTTCCTTACAAAATCTCGCCAGAATTGGTTTTTGGCAAACTGCCAGGTTTTCGGAGGATCTGTTCTTTTATAAGTTCTTTGGTGCAACAAAGTAACAAGCACCTAAAGTGTCATGTTACTCTATTAAACTGAAAAGTTTGGCAGAAAATTTGGTAACAATATTCTTTTTACTATTGAAATGCTTGTTGGAATATTGTTGTCTTCTGCAACTAAAGATATCAGTCTTCAAAAAGTACAAAAACAAACAAATTAAAAGCACGATCTCTCGACGCGAGGGCAGACGTTACGATCGTACTGTATAATCTCGCTGAAAGCGAAGGGATTATGACGTCAAGTGGTTTCGACGAAATGCATGCTGGGAAACAACACTGCGATCTTGGTTACGAAGAGAAAAAATTGGAACGAAAATATTTTAACACTTCAGAAGAAAAATAATTAAAATTCAACCATAAAAGATATTTTAACCGTTCTTCTTTCAAATAAGGGGGGAATATTCCATCCATTACCTCAAAAAAATGAAATAGATAACTTTATTAGAACGGTGGATGCAGTAAATTTAAATACAAAATTAAGAAAGCAAAATTAAAAAAGCGTTAAAACTTACAGCACCTTGTTTAAGCACCTTGTGAGAAAGTCAAGACTCCCCAGTAGGGATGGCGGTTATTGAGAAAATAACTGGTTTTTGGTTATTCAGGTTCTTTTCACCTCCGGTTTAACCTGGCAGTTATAACTGTTTGAAATAACCGGTTTTTGTTGTCTTTAATGCCGCTTGTAGATTAATTTTTTTACTAATATTGATTTTACATGAAATCAATCCATTGGCCAATATTTATTCGTTCATAAAGATCCTTTCAGTAATCGGCCAACCAACAGACGCCTCGAGGAAGCGGTCACTACTTTAATCGAACGACTCTTTTGAACGACTACTTTGATCGTACGAAAAATTCGAATTATACAAAATAAAATTCGAATTATCGACGATTTTTTAACATTATTTAAATACAAAACTCTAGGGACAGAGGAAAAATTTCGAATTATCCAGAATTGACTGTACTATAATTCTAGAACTTAGTCAAGTTAAGTGTTTCCTATGACACTTATATTTTTTAAATGGCCGCCTTCGGCAACCAGCCTATTAACCGGGAATACGATTTTAATTGCATCTTGCATCATTTTATATTCATGGTTAGCTTAACAACGTTATTTTAAACTCCAGATTGTGGTAGATATTTAATGCACGTTCTGTTAGTGACCTTCGACCTCTACTGTTCATTGTCTACATAAATGTTTCTAATGGACTAAAATAACTGACAATGTGATGTAACCTCTAATCCCATGTTGTCGGCACTATCTTCACTTTCTTATTTCTCTTGTAAATTATGCATTTGATTCCAACGTTAAAATGACGTGTCACATCTTATGTCCAGCGGCATGTTAGTTGGATTAAAATATGCTGAGAAAAGAATGAAAACATAGCAAATATAATCATTCAGCTCACTGGATATATTTCTTAATGTAAGCAAAGAAATAGCTCTTAGAGCTTGGTTTACAGATTTCACAAAAGTTTTGATGAAATAAAATATGAAAGCAAAATGAATTAGGATATTATCTTAGATTACAACAATGAAAGAGAAATATTCGATTAAATATTTATTTAAACAATAAAAGCGATTTGAGTTGCGTTGCAACAATGAAAACAATTGTTGTCAATTATGCCAAAAATATTTTAAAAAAATTTATTAAAATTCACGAAAAGATTGTAAGGCAATTAATTTGAAATCATTGATAAGGTAATTTTTACATTTTCAGATGGTGTAAAAATGATTTTTGTGCTGTTATATTTCTGGAAGTTATTAAGGAAAAACGCCAAAATTTCGCTGAATTTTTAATTGATCAAAATTTTAAAAAAGTGCTCCGAGATGAACATTCCTACCCTCCAAAGTATGTTTGCGCCAAATTACGTAGCTGAAAGTATAGCGATCAACATTTTCTGTATGTTTCCTACTGGCGGCAACACGCAATAGAGCTTCAGTCTCATTCTCAAGACTTTAGAAGACAAACGGCGTGTGGCTGTCAGATTACCCTTATAAATTTATTTTTACTTTTCATCAGCACTCAGACTACCATTTATATGTTGTAAATTGATTTAATAACATTTTCAGTATGTTTCCTATTGGCAACAAACACGCATTAGAGCTTCAGTCTCATTCTCAAGATTTTAGAAGACAAACGGCGAGTGGCTGTCAGATTACCCTTATGAAGGAATAAGGGAGATGTGTTTTGGGGGACAAGACGAGACCTTTCTTTTCGCGACGGAATCACAACCACAAAATAACAATCCGTAGTCCGGGAGGCATATAGGCAAACTGTACTCGAGCAGAGCACCATTGTAACTTTGGAGGGCTCTGATTGGACACGCGAATCTGACGTAGCTATGCTTTGCTTTTTTGTTTACCGCTGACCACGCCCTGACTGAATCTTTCAACTAGCGATAGCGAAATGTTCTTTGTGTAATTCGCTATGGCTATTCAGAATTCCAATCTTCCCCCCTCTTTTATAAACGAAGTTGTTAAAATCGTTGAAGATGAAACCATCGTTCGAAGCAACCTTAAAAGTGTTTCCGATGTGTATTCATGGATAGAAGAATATAAAAGAACATCGGACACGAAATGGAATCTTCGATCTTCTGGACCATATGGAACAAGGCTTGTGTGCTGGGAAGTAGCAATAATTATTTCAAATCATTATCTTTTAGAGGATGTATGTCGTAATTTGTAATCCTATATCAGGCATTATTTCAATACATATATTTATCACGGTTTAAGTTAATTATTAAAATGTGATTTTTAATGTTTCAGATCTGAATGAAGCAATAACGAAGAAAATCTAACGAGACATTAAATCAAGAAGAAGAAAGATTCCCCTTTTGAAAACAAATTCAGGCAATATCTAGTAGAAAAAATTAGTGTTTAGAGTTTTAAGAACTATAAACAATATACGCGCGTTTCACTGCTCGTGCGATGTGCAGAAGAGTGACGTCAGATTCGCTCGTCCAATCAGAGCCCTCCAAAGTTACAATGGTGCTCTACTCGAGTACAGAATGCCTATATGCGTCTGGGTGATACGGCTTGTCGATCTAACACTTTATGACCCGTCTCTTCACCGCTACCTTAAAAGGACGCTTTCGGCGACTTGCATTTTAAGCTAAGCTGCATAGGAGCCTTAAAAGCAACACTGGTCATTGAAAGATTAAAGGATTTTTATGAATGCTACTCGAGAATGTTTGGTTGCATAATCCACAAGCACTATTAAATCGGAACACACATACGAGGTGTGTGGTCCGAATTAAGTGATGCCATTATTAAATCCTTATGAATTTACTAAAATGTTGAAATTAGAAAGCACCCGATATTTATTCTCGTTATGAAATTGTTCAGTTTATATAAATTAAGTAGTAATATTTTAGAAGAAATAAAAACTTGAAAGATTCAGAAACTTGAAACATTTTTCATTCAGTAATTTCCTATCAAAAGCCTCTAAACGCACGTTAAATTACAGTCTCGATTCAGATAACTTTTATAGATCAAATGTAAGATAAAAATTTTAAGATAAACAATTATGAATACAAAATATAAAGATGTTTTTAATTATGGATTTATACATGTTCTTCTATAAATGTTAAGGTAAAAATTAAGGATTTAAAATAAAAATATCGCTAAAAATAATATTTTATTTAAAACTTCTTGTCGTATCTTTCAGCTTAAAATTTTATTCGTGTTTCGTATATTATTAAATTATGATTTAATTCGTTTTATTAAGTTTCCAGGACAGTGAAAATTCAAATATAAACTTATATTATTGAAGCATAATTTGTAAATGTAACTAAATTTCGAATTTAATTTTTAAATAATGCTTTTTATTTTTATAAGGAAGGATATTATTTGCCGATAATATTCTACGGAATATTTTAATTATCTGAGCAATGTTCACGTCTATCATCAACTGGTTTGCTTCGAATATTTCCGACGCATTAATACTGGATGCACAGATACTCCAGGGATATGCAAACAAGATTGTTATAAGACATCAAAAGACTGTTATGGAACACGGGGTCACAAATAACGTTTTAATAGCTGGGAATTGCTAATCTGCGTATGAACACAGATAGCAATTTTAGTTTGCAGCAAGGTTGACACGACAAGAGTGCAAGCTTGAAACAAGCTTGCAGCAAGTTAACGCAAGCTTCAAAGTCACCACCGACGAACTTGCAGCAAGCTTGCCACGTCAAACTCGTTGCAAACATATCAAAAACAGAGTACGAAGAAAACCTCGGATTAGAACTCCCGGCCAAGCGCTCTCTAGCATGACGCTCTAAACCACTCGACCAGCTAGACTACGAGAGGCGAAGATAGATTGTGCTAATAGATCGCGCATACGATTTATTTTAAACTCTTTTCTTGATTTCATTTATTTTTTAAATTTTGTGTTGAGAACATGATTTGAAATCAAAGAGAGAGCGTTTTTCGCTAATAACTACGTTTTGCAAGTAGAATAAATTATGAAATTAGGTTTCAAAAGTAATTACTTTTAAAATGGGACAAAATGTAGGTTATTATTTTTCAACAAACAGTGACTGTTTTTAGGTTTAATTTTACTTATAAACGTTAAGAAAAAGGCGATATAGTTTTCTTTGAAATGCGAGTTCTATATTTAGTAAAAATATGGAAAATGTTTGAAAATTTTTTTTTATAAAAAAGGTAGTTTTTTCACAGATTATCATTGATTTATTGAATTATTAAAAAGAAGGACGGTCTAGGAGAGGCTATTAAAAATCGGATGTTTTTTTAAAACAGAGACAAAGATAATTATCTCTTTTTGCTATCATCTTCGCATCAAGCTTGTTCTGCAAACTCACAGCAAGCTTACATTGCAAGGAAGGATGGCGATAGTTGTCACGGCGAACTTGTGGCAAACTCGTTTTGCAAGCGAGGGTGGCGATTCTGCATTGTTAGTTTGCCACAAGTTCGCTTCAAGCTTGACGCGTCAAATTTGCCATGAAAAGGTAATATCAAGTAGAAATCAAACTTTCTGCAAACGTACGTGCTATCTGGGAATGCTCTGATAGACAGAGGGGGACAGAGCGTGCAATAATAAGTAGCACTTTTAGAACAGAACTCATGGAACTCCGCATAGTACTAGAAGAAAAGAGAATGTTATAAATAAAATTTGTTTAAGATTTTCTGAAAGGATAAACAATTAAAAATTTTATAATCTGGCGTTATGTTACCAAAAAATTGTCGAATTTCAAAGAAATCGTGCAAATTTACAAATTCGATTTATAGAAATACACAAATGCAATACAAATTTTCAGCACTGAAAAGGCTCATTTTGGATGTTCATCTTGAAATATCTTCGATAAAACATGTTTCCCGTATCAAAAGCACAAAGACAGCAATCAAATTGTTAATTAACAAAATATTGTTGTGAATTATCTCTAATTAGTTTTTGATGGAATGCTCGAAAAATTGCTTATCTTTTCTTAGTATCAATCTAATAGAGGAGAACTTATCTCATTTGCCGGAAGTATATGCAAATGAACTGTCGAATGCGAAGCCGATTATGAGATCATATTCCTTCCAAGAGTGAATTGGGTGGAGGTTAAGATGACGAACCCCTTCGCGCTGATTCAGGAGCTCGTCGTGCTACCTGAATGCCACCTGCCCTTCCTGCAACTCACTGCCACTCTAGGGGAAAATGAGCATCTCATTAAAAAGGATATAGAGGAAAAAGAAGACAAATAAAAATTTTGACAGCTGAACAAGGCTAAACGCAACAAACATTCTAAAAATTCTACAAAAAAAAGAAGAAAGTAGCTAAGTAACACCTCGACTTCTAATAATCTGAATCTGAAGACTCAATTCATATATTTAAATTTCATTACGCTGACGCTAATGACAATCTGGACCCAGAGGTCCTCTATAATGAAGAATGCATCATTTGCATTGAGTAATGAAGCATGGAATTGGGATTCCAATGTTTTATTTGCAAGCTCTGGCTCCATTCCAACTGTGCTGACTAACACAAAATCCAAGCATATGGCGATGCGGTTTTTATAATTGATTTCATTTCTTAAGGTTTGAATCTGAAATTAATATATTAATTAATATACTAATTGATACTGATTAATTAATTAATATATTAATTGTTATGAATATATTAATTAATATAAAAGAACAGGCCCAAATTTTTCGATTAAGCATTTGCAGCAGCATTGATTCACTTTCAGGTTTATGAAAATTAAGTATTTGTCATCTTACCTGCACTGTCGGATAAGATGACGAAAATGACTTTTTTTTCTAAAATAAAATTTTGGGATCTTAAATTTCATTATAAAAATTTTAAAAATATCTCTTTTAAATAAAGAGTCGAAGAAGATTTTGGCGAAAAAATAATCCTCCAGCAACGAACATCGAGGTCAGGAAAAATCCCCAAAGCTTAAAGTGGCCAGCTTACCCGACTTTCCCCTACATATATCTCTTTATTTCTTTTGCTAGTTCCGAAAAAGGAATGATACATAACAGCTCTTGAAGCATTTAGATAGAAAGGAAATTAACCTCACATGCAGCCAACGTAAAAACGAAAGAAATATCTTTTGAGAAAAGTCTTTTTCCGAGAGATTAAGCCCAATATAATGGAAGCAGAAGACGAGGGATTTTCTGTAAATGCAACTTCCACCTCATGCTGTACAGACAAAACAATGTTAAGTTAGTAAAACAAAAGTAACAAACCCCATTTCGGACAACTCTAGCCAATCAGACGTCTAATTACAGGTTGTCTTAACTCTAGGCGAGAGGTTTATCCGCCTTGTAGTCTCTTAAGTACGTGCATCAACATATTTAGATATAAAAATGTGGCATCGCTTTTATCTAATCTAATGTGGGTGAAAAAATAAACTTGTTAGATATACAGAAGTCATGGTGCAGTTATGAACGCTTCTTGTGGCCAACAGAAACAAAACGGATGGTTGAAACTTGCGCTACATTGGACAGTATTCCAAAGAGTGTCTGTAGTGCAACGGTGTGCGCGCGCAGGTGATGACGCAACACCACGCACCCCGACTGTGACGTCAAGCATCTATCTTGGCATGTTGCAATTGTACGCAGTTCCACAATTTCCAGAAGGTGTCATCTTCCAACAGGACGGCGCTACTCCACACTACGGCAACATTGCTCGTGAGTTTCTGGATACAACATTCCCCCAGCGGTGGATAGGCAGGGGTGCTGTCACGGCATGGCCACCACGATCCCCGGACATAACGCCATTAGACTTTTACTGTGGGGTTATGTGAAGAAACATGCATACAGTGAACGTATCAACGACATTAATCATTTAAAACAGAGAATCACGGACGTTATTGATTCTGTTACACCAGACGTCCTTATCCGTGTGTGGGAAGAACTGGACTATCGTTTAGATGCGTGTAGGGCAACAAATGGAACCCATATCGAACTACGCTGAACAGGTATGCAAACCTGGAGAGTTTTCCTTTTATTTGGTGAAGATGTCACCTATCTATCTTGTTTCGTTGCTTTCCTGTGATCGGTCAAAAGTGCACCAGGACTTTACGGACACACTGTACACAGGGTGTCCATGATTATCGTGCACAATAGCTAATTTCTAAACCGTAAGGGATAGGCATATAGTTCCAATTGAAAAAATGCTTTAAATGAAGGGGAAAATTATAATACATGTGTTTTGAGTGAATAAATATATTGCTGGAAACTTTACGAATTCTAACTTTTTATATGGTCCCCCGGTCCTATCAGTTATATTTAGTAAAATTTTTTTGACACTCTAATATTTTAATCAAAAAAAGTCCTACTCTTCTGCGACGAAAACTGACCGAGTTATGGAGCTTTGAATATCGCTGACTTACACCACTTTACACCATTTCAATAGCCGTCTTGAAGACGATCCACCAATCAATGCGCAGTACTTGCTCTACGAGGCCGCTGATTGGTTAAAAATCATGAAATTCAAATCTCCAGAACTCGCTCAGTTTTAGTCCCATTAGAGTGGGACTTGTTTTTGTTTAAAATATTAGAGTGTCAAAAAACTTTTACTAAATATGACTGATAGAACAGGGGAACCGTATAAAAAGTTAGAATTCGCAACTTTTTCTGGAATATATTTATTCACTCACAAAACATATAATTCTTCCCTTCATTTAAAGCATTTTTTCAATTGGAACTATAAGTCTATCCCTTACGGTTTAGAAATTAGCTATTGTTCACGAGAAGCGTGAAGACCCTGTATATTGTAGCCTTTGAGTTTGCTGAGAGAAATAGGGTTTAAGTATAAGGAGACAGATTTAATGGAGGAAGTGTTTATATCGATTTGGCTACTCAATAGCACTAATTGGTATTTTACGATCTTTTCAAAAAAATTAAATATGTATGTATATATTTTTACAAAATAAGATTTTATTGAAAGAAAAGATTTAACCGTCTGAGAAGTGGAACCTGCCTTTTCTGTTCTTCATGTTCAATTTAAAAGTAGATTATTCGTATTTATATGCATATTTTCTAAAACGTCCTGGTATAAAGTAATCTTAAGATTTCAGAGATTTTATTACATGCGAAAAAGTTCTGTCCAATTGCTTTAAAAGTATAATTTTCGAACTTGAATGCTGTAAGTTTAAAATAACTGGATGTTAGGAGGATTAATAATTAAGAGATTGTGTTCAAGATTAATGCACTGTTTGACAGTTTCAGTTTTTTCTTTTACGAATTATTATTATAGGAAAAAATCAAAAGCTAACCAGAACTTTCAAAGATTACATTAAAAAGACCTCAACAGATGTATATCTTATATTCATAGTTCGCTTACAAAATATATAAATTACAAATGAATTTTAAATCTTTTGTATCTCTATAATCTTTTTCCCTTAAAATTTGGTTTTCCAAATGATGTATGTTTTGAGTTAAAGAAGACTGCATATTTTGAGGCAGGAACAACAACAAAAAAAGATGGAGAAACCATTTTAGCTATTTCACACGAAATAAAAAGTAACCTCGTTTCGTTAATATAGGAAAATTCCGTTCTAGAACTATTCCTAATTTATTGGTATCTACGTTTCTCATATAAAAGTTATAAAACCCATTTTGATGAAATTCAGTGGCTAATTAAACATAGATAAATAAACGGAAGCTGTTCAATTTTTAGAAATATATAAGTTGCCCAATTATACCCAAATGGTATGGTTTGATATTATGAAAAATGTAGTGTAAAACTCTTTATTTTATTTCACACATCAAATTTTATTTCGAAATACAGACGTTTGTAGTTAATATTTTAAAAGAGTAAAAGCAAAGGGTGTTCTATTATAGGGTGTATTTTTTCATGTAAAAGAATAAATAATAATGTAATAAGAGGGGCTTTTCGGCTTTGGAGTCGTCACAAGTTTATTAAAAGTAATGTTTTCAAAGCAAATTGCTTAACCAAGGGTATCAGCCATAGTCTTTAAAGTTAAGCTTTAATGCGTGTCATTACTTAAGCTCTAAAGTCGTTAATGATGTTGTGGACGACGAAACTGCTTCGGGGGCTGTTGAAATGACCTCTTAGGTTTTATGGCTAGTTGTGGGAAGGAATGAGGCAATTCTGATAAATCCTAATCCTAATTTTCACAGTTCAGGTGCAATACCGTTTATTGCATTTAGGGTAACTGCAGAAAGTCAAATACAAACTTTTAAAACCTAAAATGTAACGAAAACTGTCTTGTTTCACAGCCAGATATGAAATCCGAGAATCTATACTTATAAAAGGCCATGTTTGTGTGCGTGTGTGTGTCTGCGACGTCCAGACGAATCTATCGGACTTACAGACATGAAATTTGGCACACAGGTAGTCGTAATGCTGACTGACTGTACCTCGAAGCCAGAATTTTAAAATTTGATCTAGAAATTTTTTTATTTAGTGTTTTGTGTTCTTTTGGGTCATTTTTGCCACGTTTAGGGCTGTAGCATCTTTTCTAATGATCGCTGAAAAAAATCAATGCACCATCGGATAGAACAAACAATTTTCTTTCTAATCAAATTTGTTTTGAGCTTCAAACGTAATTTACTGAATTTCGAAATTTTTTAAAAAAATAGTCAGTTTTGCAGAAAAAATTTTGTTTTTGTATTTAAATTTACTGCATCCCCCGTTCTAATAAAGCTATCTATTTCATTTTTTTGAGGTAATAGATTGAATATTCCCCCCTTATTTGAAAGAAGAACGGTTAAAATATCTTTTA
>BGPR01036432.1:0-10562 GCA_013235015.1 Araneus ventricosus
TCGTACATACCTTTCTTCGTCTTTTGGGAAGCGAAAATATTTCAACTCCTACGATTTTGCACGAGTGGCGTTGCAAGAAATACATCTGTCATAACTCATGCCGAATTCTGTTTTTTCAGACCTAGAAGCAAGCTAGAATAATCAAAGACGCCAAAAAAAATTCCGTTGCAAGTTAACCAAACCTAGAACCACGCCACGATCAAAACAAATCAAATCCCCTGCGCATTCTTTTGCGCAACAGGACCTGGCGAGACTTGCTAAATGTTTGCTTCCTTACAAAATCTCGCCAGAATTGGTTTTTGGCAAACTGCCAGGTTTTCGGAGGATCTGTTCTTTTATAAGTTCTTTGGTGCAACAAAGTAACAAGCACCTAAAGTGTCATGTTACTCTATTAAACTGAAAAGTTTGGCAGAAAATTTGGTAACAATATTCTTTTTACTATTGAAATGCTTGTTGGAATATTGTTGTCTTCTGCAACTAAAGATATCAGTCTTCAAAAAGTACAAAAACAAACAAATTAAAAGCACGATCTCTCGACGCGAGGGCAGACGTTACGATCGTACTGTATAATCTCGCTGAAAGCGAAGGGATTATGACGTCAAGTGGTTTCGACGAAATGCATGCTGGGAAACAACACTGCGATCTTGGTTACGAAGAGAAAAAATTGGAACGAAAATATTTTAACACTTCAGAAGAAAAATAATTAAAATTCAACCATAAAAGATATTTTAACCGTTCTTCTTTCAAATAAGGGGGGAATATTCCATCCATTACCTCAAAAAAATGAAATAGATAACTTTATTAGAACGGTGGATGCAGTAAATTTAAATACAAAATTAAGAAAGCAAAATTAAAAAAGCGTTAAAACTTACAGCACCTTGTTTAAGCACCTTGTGAGAAAGTCAAGACTCCCCAGTAGGGATGGCGGTTATTGAGAAAATAACTGGTTTTTGGTTATTCAGGTTCTTTTCACCTCCGGTTTAACCTGGCAGTTATAACTGTTTGAAATAACCGGTTTTTGTTGTCTTTAATGCCGCTTGTAGATTAATTTTTTTACTAATATTGATTTTACATGAAATCAATCCATTGGCCAATATTTATTCGTTCATAAAGATCCTTTCAGTAATCGGCCAACCAACAGACGCCTCGAGGAAGCGGTCACTACTTTAATCGAACGACTCTTTTGAACGACTACTTTGATCGTACGAAAAATTCGAATTATACAAAATAAAATTCGAATTATCGACGATTTTTTAACATTATTTAAATACAAAACTCTAGGGACAGAGGAAAAATTTCGAATTATCCAGAATTGACTGTACTATAATTCTAGAACTTAGTCAAGTTAAGTGTTTCCTATGACACTTATATTTTTTAAATGGCCGCCTTCGGCAACCAGCCTATTAACCGGGAATACGATTTTAATTGCATCTTGCATCATTTTATATTCATGGTTAGCTTAACAACGTTATTTTAAACTCCAGATTGTGGTAGATATTTAATGCACGTTCTGTTAGTGACCTTCGACCTCTACTGTTCATTGTCTACATAAATGTTTCTAATGGACTAAAATAACTGACAATGTGATGTAACCTCTAATCCCATGTTGTCGGCACTATCTTCACTTTCTTATTTCTCTTGTAAATTATGCATTTGATTCCAACGTTAAAATGACGTGTCACATCTTATGTCCAGCGGCATGTTAGTTGGATTAAAATATGCTGAGAAAAGAATGAAAACATAGCAAATATAATCATTCAGCTCACTGGATATATTTCTTAATGTAAGCAAAGAAATAGCTCTTAGAGCTTGGTTTACAGATTTCACAAAAGTTTTGATGAAATAAAATATGAAAGCAAAATGAATTAGGATATTATCTTAGATTACAACAATGAAAGAGAAATATTCGATTAAATATTTATTTAAACAATAAAAGCGATTTGAGTTGCGTTGCAACAATGAAAACAATTGTTGTCAATTATGCCAAAAATATTTTAAAAAAATTTATTAAAATTCACGAAAAGATTGTAAGGCAATTAATTTGAAATCATTGATAAGGTAATTTTTACATTTTCAGATGGTGTAAAAATGATTTTTGTGCTGTTATATTTCTGGAAGTTATTAAGGAAAAACGCCAAAATTTCGCTGAATTTTTAATTGATCAAAATTTTAAAAAAGTGCTCCGAGATGAACATTCCTACCCTCCAAAGTATGTTTGCGCCAAATTACGTAGCTGAAAGTATAGCGATCAACATTTTCTGTATGTTTCCTACTGGCGGCAACACGCAATAGAGCTTCAGTCTCATTCTCAAGACTTTAGAAGACAAACGGCGTGTGGCTGTCAGATTACCCTTATAAATTTATTTTTACTTTTCATCAGCACTCAGACTACCATTTATATGTTGTAAATTGATTTAATAACATTTTCAGTATGTTTCCTATTGGCAACAAACACGCATTAGAGCTTCAGTCTCATTCTCAAGATTTTAGAAGACAAACGGCGAGTGGCTGTCAGATTACCCTTATGAAGGAATAAGGGAGATGTGTTTTGGGGGACAAGACGAGACCTTTCTTTTCGCGACGGAATCACAACCACAAAATAACAATCCGTAGTCCGGGAGGCATATAGGCAAACTGTACTCGAGCAGAGCACCATTGTAACTTTGGAGGGCTCTGATTGGACACGCGAATCTGACGTAGCTATGCTTTGCTTTTTTGTTTACCGCTGACCACGCCCTGACTGAATCTTTCAACTAGCGATAGCGAAATGTTCTTTGTGTAATTCGCTATGGCTATTCAGAATTCCAATCTTCCCCCCTCTTTTATAAACGAAGTTGTTAAAATCGTTGAAGATGAAACCATCGTTCGAAGCAACCTTAAAAGTGTTTCCGATGTGTATTCATGGATAGAAGAATATAAAAGAACATCGGACACGAAATGGAATCTTCGATCTTCTGGACCATATGGAACAAGGCTTGTGTGCTGGGAAGTAGCAATAATTATTTCAAATCATTATCTTTTAGAGGATGTATGTCGTAATTTGTAATCCTATATCAGGCATTATTTCAATACATATATTTATCACGGTTTAAGTTAATTATTAAAATGTGATTTTTAATGTTTCAGATCTGAATGAAGCAATAACGAAGAAAATCTAACGAGACATTAAATCAAGAAGAAGAAAGATTCCCCTTTTGAAAACAAATTCAGGCAATATCTAGTAGAAAAAATTAGTGTTTAGAGTTTTAAGAACTATAAACAATATACGCGCGTTTCACTGCTCGTGCGATGTGCAGAAGAGTGACGTCAGATTCGCTCGTCCAATCAGAGCCCTCCAAAGTTACAATGGTGCTCTACTCGAGTACAGAATGCCTATATGCGTCTGGGTGATACGGCTTGTCGATCTAACACTTTATGACCCGTCTCTTCACCGCTACCTTAAAAGGACGCTTTCGGCGACTTGCATTTTAAGCTAAGCTGCATAGGAGCCTTAAAAGCAACACTGGTCATTGAAAGATTAAAGGATTTTTATGAATGCTACTCGAGAATGTTTGGTTGCATAATCCACAAGCACTATTAAATCGGAACACACATACGAGGTGTGTGGTCCGAATTAAGTGATGCCATTATTAAATCCTTATGAATTTACTAAAATGTTGAAATTAGAAAGCACCCGATATTTATTCTCGTTATGAAATTGTTCAGTTTATATAAATTAAGTAGTAATATTTTAGAAGAAATAAAAACTTGAAAGATTCAGAAACTTGAAACATTTTTCATTCAGTAATTTCCTATCAAAAGCCTCTAAACGCACGTTAAATTACAGTCTCGATTCAGATAACTTTTATAGATCAAATGTAAGATAAAAATTTTAAGATAAACAATTATGAATACAAAATATAAAGATGTTTTTAATTATGGATTTATACATGTTCTTCTATAAATGTTAAGGTAAAAATTAAGGATTTAAAATAAAAATATCGCTAAAAATAATATTTTATTTAAAACTTCTTGTCGTATCTTTCAGCTTAAAATTTTATTCGTGTTTCGTATATTATTAAATTATGATTTAATTCGTTTTATTAAGTTTCCAGGACAGTGAAAATTCAAATATAAACTTATATTATTGAAGCATAATTTGTAAATGTAACTAAATTTCGAATTTAATTTTTAAATAATGCTTTTTATTTTTATAAGGAAGGATATTATTTGCCGATAATATTCTACGGAATATTTTAATTATCTGAGCAATGTTCACGTCTATCATCAACTGGTTTGCTTCGAATATTTCCGACGCATTAATACTGGATGCACAGATACTCCAGGGATATGCAAACAAGATTGTTATAAGACATCAAAAGACTGTTATGGAACACGGGGTCACAAATAACGTTTTAATAGCTGGGAATTGCTAATCTGCGTATGAACACAGATAGCAATTTTAGTTTGCAGCAAGGTTGACACGACAAGAGTGCAAGCTTGAAACAAGCTTGCAGCAAGTTAACGCAAGCTTCAAAGTCACCACCGACGAACTTGCAGCAAGCTTGCCACGTCAAACTCGTTGCAAACATATCAAAAACAGAGTACGAAGAAAACCTCGGATTAGAACTCCCGGCCAAGCGCTCTCTAGCATGACGCTCTAAACCACTCGACCAGCTAGACTACGAGAGGCGAAGATAGATTGTGCTAATAGATCGCGCATACGATTTATTTTAAACTCTTTTCTTGATTTCATTTATTTTTTAAATTTTGTGTTGAGAACATGATTTGAAATCAAAGAGAGAGCGTTTTTCGCTAATAACTACGTTTTGCAAGTAGAATAAATTATGAAATTAGGTTTCAAAAGTAATTACTTTTAAAATGGGACAAAATGTAGGTTATTATTTTTCAACAAACAGTGACTGTTTTTAGGTTTAATTTTACTTATAAACGTTAAGAAAAAGGCGATATAGTTTTCTTTGAAATGCGAGTTCTATATTTAGTAAAAATATGGAAAATGTTTGAAAATTTTTTTTTATAAAAAAGGTAGTTTTTTCACAGATTATCATTGATTTATTGAATTATTAAAAAGAAGGACGGTCTAGGAGAGGCTATTAAAAATCGGATGTTTTTTTAAAACAGAGACAAAGATAATTATCTCTTTTTGCTATCATCTTCGCATCAAGCTTGTTCTGCAAACTCACAGCAAGCTTACATTGCAAGGAAGGATGGCGATAGTTGTCACGGCGAACTTGTGGCAAACTCGTTTTGCAAGCGAGGGTGGCGATTCTGCATTGTTAGTTTGCCACAAGTTCGCTTCAAGCTTGACGCGTCAAATTTGCCATGAAAAGGTAATATCAAGTAGAAATCAAACTTTCTGCAAACGTACGTGCTATCTGGGAATGCTCTGATAGACAGAGGGGGACAGAGCGTGCAATAATAAGTAGCACTTTTAGAACAGAACTCATGGAACTCCGCATAGTACTAGAAGAAAAGAGAATGTTATAAATAAAATTTGTTTAAGATTTTCTGAAAGGATAAACAATTAAAAATTTTATAATCTGGCGTTATGTTACCAAAAAATTGTCGAATTTCAAAGAAATCGTGCAAATTTACAAATTCGATTTATAGAAATACACAAATGCAATACAAATTTTCAGCACTGAAAAGGCTCATTTTGGATGTTCATCTTGAAATATCTTCGATAAAACATGTTTCCCGTATCAAAAGCACAAAGACAGCAATCAAATTGTTAATTAACAAAATATTGTTGTGAATTATCTCTAATTAGTTTTTGATGGAATGCTCGAAAAATTGCTTATCTTTTCTTAGTATCAATCTAATAGAGGAGAACTTATCTCATTTGCCGGAAGTATATGCAAATGAACTGTCGAATGCGAAGCCGATTATGAGATCATATTCCTTCCAAGAGTGAATTGGGTGGAGGTTAAGATGACGAACCCCTTCGCGCTGATTCAGGAGCTCGTCGTGCTACCTGAATGCCACCTGCCCTTCCTGCAACTCACTGCCACTCTAGGGGAAAATGAGCATCTCATTAAAAAGGATATAGAGGAAAAAGAAGACAAATAAAAATTTTGACAGCTGAACAAGGCTAAACGCAACAAACATTCTAAAAATTCTACAAAAAAAAGAAGAAAGTAGCTAAGTAACACCTCGACTTCTAATAATCTGAATCTGAAGACTCAATTCATATATTTAAATTTCATTACGCTGACGCTAATGACAATCTGGACCCAGAGGTCCTCTATAATGAAGAATGCATCATTTGCATTGAGTAATGAAGCATGGAATTGGGATTCCAATGTTTTATTTGCAAGCTCTGGCTCCATTCCAACTGTGCTGACTAACACAAAATCCAAGCATATGGCGATGCGGTTTTTATAATTGATTTCATTTCTTAAGGTTTGAATCTGAAATTAATATATTAATTAATATACTAATTGATACTGATTAATTAATTAATATATTAATTGTTATGAATATATTAATTAATATAAAAGAACAGGCCCAAATTTTTCGATTAAGCATTTGCAGCAGCATTGATTCACTTTCAGGTTTATGAAAATTAAGTATTTGTCATCTTACCTGCACTGTCGGATAAGATGACGAAAATGACTTTTTTTTCTAAAATAAAATTTTGGGATCTTAAATTTCATTATAAAAATTTTAAAAATATCTCTTTTAAATAAAGAGTCGAAGAAGATTTTGGCGAAAAAATAATCCTCCAGCAACGAACATCGAGGTCAGGAAAAATCCCCAAAGCTTAAAGTGGCCAGCTTACCCGACTTTCCCCTACATATATCTCTTTATTTCTTTTGCTAGTTCCGAAAAAGGAATGATACATAACAGCTCTTGAAGCATTTAGATAGAAAGGAAATTAACCTCACATGCAGCCAACGTAAAAACGAAAGAAATATCTTTTGAGAAAAGTCTTTTTCCGAGAGATTAAGCCCAATATAATGGAAGCAGAAGACGAGGGATTTTCTGTAAATGCAACTTCCACCTCATGCTGTACAGACAAAACAATGTTAAGTTAGTAAAACAAAAGTAACAAACCCCATTTCGGACAACTCTAGCCAATCAGACGTCTAATTACAGGTTGTCTTAACTCTAGGCGAGAGGTTTATCCGCCTTGTAGTCTCTTAAGTACGTGCATCAACATATTTAGATATAAAAATGTGGCATCGCTTTTATCTAATCTAATGTGGGTGAAAAAATAAACTTGTTAGATATACAGAAGTCATGGTGCAGTTATGAACGCTTCTTGTGGCCAACAGAAACAAAACGGATGGTTGAAACTTGCGCTACATTGGACAGTATTCCAAAGAGTGTCTGTAGTGCAACGGTGTGCGCGCGCAGGTGATGACGCAACACCACGCACCCCGACTGTGACGTCAAGCATCTATCTTGGCATGTTGCAATTGTACGCAGTTCCACAATTTCCAGAAGGTGTCATCTTCCAACAGGACGGCGCTACTCCACACTACGGCAACATTGCTCGTGAGTTTCTGGATACAACATTCCCCCAGCGGTGGATAGGCAGGGGTGCTGTCACGGCATGGCCACCACGATCCCCGGACATAACGCCATTAGACTTTTACTGTGGGGTTATGTGAAGAAACATGCATACAGTGAACGTATCAACGACATTAATCATTTAAAACAGAGAATCACGGACGTTATTGATTCTGTTACACCAGACGTCCTTATCCGTGTGTGGGAAGAACTGGACTATCGTTTAGATGCGTGTAGGGCAACAAATGGAACCCATATCGAACTACGCTGAACAGGTATGCAAACCTGGAGAGTTTTCCTTTTATTTGGTGAAGATGTCACCTATCTATCTTGTTTCGTTGCTTTCCTGTGATCGGTCAAAAGTGCACCAGGACTTTACGGACACACTGTACACAGGGTGTCCATGATTATCGTGCACAATAGCTAATTTCTAAACCGTAAGGGATAGGCATATAGTTCCAATTGAAAAAATGCTTTAAATGAAGGGGAAAATTATAATACATGTGTTTTGAGTGAATAAATATATTGCTGGAAACTTTACGAATTCTAACTTTTTATATGGTCCCCCGGTCCTATCAGTTATATTTAGTAAAATTTTTTTGACACTCTAATATTTTAATCAAAAAAAGTCCTACTCTTCTGCGACGAAAACTGACCGAGTTATGGAGCTTTGAATATCGCTGACTTACACCACTTTACACCATTTCAATAGCCGTCTTGAAGACGATCCACCAATCAATGCGCAGTACTTGCTCTACGAGGCCGCTGATTGGTTAAAAATCATGAAATTCAAATCTCCAGAACTCGCTCAGTTTTAGTCCCATTAGAGTGGGACTTGTTTTTGTTTAAAATATTAGAGTGTCAAAAAACTTTTACTAAATATGACTGATAGAACAGGGGAACCGTATAAAAAGTTAGAATTCGCAACTTTTTCTGGAATATATTTATTCACTCACAAAACATATAATTCTTCCCTTCATTTAAAGCATTTTTTCAATTGGAACTATAAGTCTATCCCTTACGGTTTAGAAATTAGCTATTGTTCACGAGAAGCGTGAAGACCCTGTATATTGTAGCCTTTGAGTTTGCTGAGAGAAATAGGGTTTAAGTATAAGGAGACAGATTTAATGGAGGAAGTGTTTATATCGATTTGGCTACTCAATAGCACTAATTGGTATTTTACGATCTTTTCAAAAAAATTAAATATGTATGTATATATTTTTACAAAATAAGATTTTATTGAAAGAAAAGATTTAACCGTCTGAGAAGTGGAACCTGCCTTTTCTGTTCTTCATGTTCAATTTAAAAGTAGATTATTCGTATTTATATGCATATTTTCTAAAACGTCCTGGTATAAAGTAATCTTAAGATTTCAGAGATTTTATTACATGCGAAAAAGTTCTGTCCAATTGCTTTAAAAGTATAATTTTCGAACTTGAATGCTGTAAGTTTAAAATAACTGGATGTTAGGAGGATTAATAATTAAGAGATTGTGTTCAAGATTAATGCACTGTTTGACAGTTTCAGTTTTTTCTTTTACGAATTATTATTATAGGAAAAAATCAAAAGCTAACCAGAACTTTCAAAGATTACATTAAAAAGACCTCAACAGATGTATATCTTATATTCATAGTTCGCTTACAAAATATATAAATTACAAATGAATTTTAAATCTTTTGTATCTCTATAATCTTTTTCCCTTAAAATTTGGTTTTCCAAATGATGTATGTTTTGAGTTAAAGAAGACTGCATATTTTGAGGCAGGAACAACAACAAAAAAAGATGGAGAAACCATTTTAGCTATTTCACACGAAATAAAAAGTAACCTCGTTTCGTTAATATAGGAAAATTCCGTTCTAGAACTATTCCTAATTTATTGGTATCTACGTTTCTCATATAAAAGTTATAAAACCCATTTTGATGAAATTCAGTGGCTAATTAAACATAGATAAATAAACGGAAGCTGTTCAATTTTTAGAAATATATAAGTTGCCCAATTATACCCAAATGGTATGGTTTGATATTATGAAAAATGTAGTGTAAAACTCTTTATTTTATTTCACACATCAAATTTTATTTCGAAATACAGACGTTTGTAGTTAATATTTTAAAAGAGTAAAAGCAAAGGGTGTTCTATTATAGGGTGTATTTTTTCATGTAAAAGAATAAATAATAATGTAATAAGAGGGGCTTTTCGGCTTTGGAGTCGTCACAAGTTTATTAAAAGTAATGTTTTCAAAGCAAATTGCTTAACCAAGGGTATCAGCCATAGTCTTTAAAGTTAAGCTTTAATGCGTGTCATTACTTAAGCTCTAAAGTCGTTAATGATGTTGTGGACGACGAAACTGCTTCGGGGGCTGTTGAAATGACCTCTTAGGTTTTATGGCTAGTTGTGGGAAGGAATGAGGCAATTCTGATAAATCCTAATCCTAATTTTCACAGTTCAGGTGCAATACCGTTTATTGCATTTAGGGTAACTGCAGAAAGTCAAATACAAACTTTTAAAACCTAAAATGTAACGAAAACTGTCTTGTTTCACAGCCAGATATGAAATCCGAGAATCTATACTTATAAAAGGCCATGTTTGTGTGCGTGTGTGTGTCTGCGACGTCCAGACGAATCTATCGGACTTACAGACATGAAATTTGGCACACAGGTAGTCGTAATGCTGACTGACTGTACCTCGAAGCCAGAATTTTAAAATTTGATCTAGAAATTTTTTTATTTAGTGTTTTGTGTTCTTTTGGGTCATTTTTGCCACGTTTAGGGCTGTAGCATCTTTTCTAATGATCGCTGAAAAAAATCAATGCACCATCGGATAGAACAAACAATTTTCTTTCTAATCAAATTTGTTTTGAGCTTCAAACGTAATTTACTGAATTTCGAAATTTTTTAAAAAAATAGTCAGTTTTGCAGAAAAAATTTTGTTTTTGTATTTAAATTTACTGCATCCCCCGTTCTAATAAAGCTATCTATTTCATTTTTTTGAGGTAATAGATTGAATATTCCCCCCTTATTTGAAAGAAGAACGGTTAAAATATCTTTTA